>JARGCV010000225.1:3180000-3452500 GCA_034064705.1 Bothrops alternatus | reverse complement strand
GTTGGCTTCTTTGTTGGCAGTTTGGTGCCCTGTCCTCCAAATGTGTTCAACTTCCGTTCCCAGAATCCTTGAGCCATGATACCTGTTTGCCTGTTGGTTACAGAATTTTTAGAGATTTTCCCAGTGCATCTGGCAGCAGGGTTAGAAGTTCTGCCCTACTCCTCTTCTTCATTTGGAATCCTGTCATTTTAAACCTTGAAAGTGTGTTAACCATTGGACACGTGTCACTTTTCTTTCTTCAGTTGATCATGTTGTTCCTGAGCCCGGCACCAGTTTGATTTCGGCATTTGATCAGTGGCGAGAATGGGCAGACAGCAAGACCTGCTGTGATTACTCTTTGCATATGGACATCACAGAGTGGCACAAAGGTGTTCAGGAGGAGATGGAAGCCTTGGTTAAGGATCACGGTAAGTCCTAACAAATTTTGAGTACCTGCGCGAGAGTCATATTCTAGGCTAGTGCCAAGTGAGTTGGGTTCTAGTTGTTGTCTAAAAATGTACTTTCCAGTTTCTCTTGGTGGGAGAATGTCCCCTTGCTCAAACTGGGATGAATCAACCTGGAGACATTATAAAGTAGTGAGGAACTTTTGGGCTGAATGGTCGTGATCTAGTTTTCTTTTGTTCCAACATTTAGCCAGCAGCTGTGACGGGCATTTTCAGAGGGCAGAGTCAGTTTTGCTTTGTGGTGTAGCTCTTGGCAGCTCATAGGCTGAGAGGCTATATTATTGAGAGGCACTTCACAAAGTGGCTTGCTTTGCCTCTGAAGATGCCAACCACAGCTGCCGGTGAAATGTCAGAACAAAAGAAAACCAGACCACAGCTATTCAACCCAAAAACTCATCACTGCCTGTCTGATGCCAGCTGTGAAAGCCTACAAAATAAAGCAATACGTGAAATTATACCAAGCTTAGAGTTAACGATAATAGTTAATGCTGTACTGAGCTGTGATGGCGCAGTGGTTAGAATGCAGTACTGCAGGTTAACTCATTCCTCACTGTCAGTAGTTCAATTCTGACCCGCTCAAAGTTGGTTTCCGTCCTTCTAAGGTTGGTAAAATGAGGACCCAGATTGTTGAGGGCAATATGCTGACTCTGTAAACGGCTTAGAGAAGGCTGTAAAGCACTGTGAAGTGCAATATAACTCTAAGTGCTATTTGCAGCAAACCATTACAGGGTGGAATTTATAAAAACTGCTGATGAGTGACTGCTGATTCACTTTCAGTCTCTCTTTCTAACAGGAGTCAATTCCTTCTTGGTGTATATGGCTTTCAAGGACCATTTTCAGCTAACAGATTCCCAGGTAAGACTGCTGAGCAGGTTCTGAACATTGCACTTCTACCTTAACGCTAGGCTGGCCCTGGTTGCATTCCACAGTATAAGTGGCTCTGTGAGAGCTGGATGAACAGGAATATCCTTCCAAATTAAGAAGTAGACAAAATGGGTTGCTGCTTCCTGAACAAACTTGTGTCAAGGAATTTGGCAGCTCCTTGCAGCTGGGTCAGAAGCAAATGCTTCTTGAGTAGCAAGTACAACGGCTAGTCACTGGAGCTTTTTTTTTTTTTAAAAAAAAAACCTTCCCAAGCACATTCCTTTTCTTTTTTTTCATTATTGTCATTTGGATAATAAGTTGAACTCTGGCAAGGAAAACAAAACACAACTGTCCTTGTTCCTACCAATCAGAATTTAATGCATGCAAACACATTTGAACAAGGTTCTGGAAAGTGATTTCTCCATTAATGTTCAAAAACCACCAAATTTCTTTCTTTTCTTTTTTTCTGTTTCTCTCCTTATGAAGACAACTTCAATTTCTTTTTTTTCTCTGTCTCTTCCTCTCCTCCTAGACTCATTTGGAAATAGGTGGAAATTTAATAATAAATAAACAAATGAACAACCTTCTAAATACTTTCTCAGTTCACTTGACCACTCTTTTGTTCTAGATCAGCCTTCCCAACCCAGCCTCTTTCAATAATGGATGGAAGTATATTTCCCCGAGTTGTATTGGAATTTTAGGCGTGGTGGCCAGCGGTTTGGATCTAAATTTCCATGCAAATGGACTTGAACTGCTAAAGAGCAGAAGGAGAATAACATCGCTTATGTATTAAATGTTTGACTCATTATTAACCAGAATTTTCCAGATTCTTTTGCTTGTAGGCATGTGTACGAAACAAGATAACCTTTGAGCCATTTTAGCAAGGTTGACTTATGCTTTTAATTTAATTAGCTGTTAGCCTAGAGCATTTACTGCAGAGCTGATTGTATCAGGACTATAGTTTCAAATCCTCCCTTGCCTTTGGTACATAGTGTCCAACCTTGGGAGAATCTTTTCTTTCCAGGGTAACCCGACTACATTCTTCTCTAGCAATATTTTAAAGTGGAATAATATCTTGCCAGGCTGTGGAAGAACAGTGGTATAATTGAAAATATCCATTCGGGGCCCTGCCTTTTTAGAGTTTTGATATTGCTCAAAACTCATTTGGCCAGGATAAGATAGATCAGGGGTCTTCAAACTTGGCCCTTTTATGACTTGTGGACTTCAACTCCCAGAATTCCTTAGCCAGGCACGAGCTGGCTGAGGAATTCTGGGAGTTGAAGTCCACAAGTCATAAAAGGGCCAAGTTTGAAGACCCCTGAGATAGATGGTTGAATGGGTTTGCAAAGATCCAGTTACAGAGTCTTTGATGTTGGTGTTGAGGAAGATTGCCCAAATGTAAATCACGGGGAAAGTGATTTATACAGACAACAACTAGCATTTTGTGGCTGATAGCAGTGGGGAAAAAATAACTAGAGTTAGACAGCATCTCATTTGTTTTAGTCATAAGGAATTTTTGCCCTAAGTCTGAAAATCCCTGGACATTGTCCAAATAAACATAGAACTGAGGTCAATGACCTTTAAAAGACTTTGAAGTTTGAGAGTAGGAATCTGAGTCCCTAAAGTAACATGGAATGGATTGGGAAATAGCTCAGGAAAATGCACGCTTTCTCTTTTTTTCAACAGATTTATGAGGTCCTGAGCGTAATCCGTGACATTGGTGCAATAGCTCAGGTCCACGCTGAGAATGGTGACATCATTGCAGAGGTAACTCCTGTTTGCAGGGCTGTTATTAGCGTTTCCAAATGGGCTGATTACACATGAGATTCAGAATTTGGCCGTACAAGTTTGCAAAGGATGTTAAAAAATGATGTATTAGAGTGAGAAAATAGCCCAGAATGTATTTCATCAGAGAAACATGCTTGCAAAATGGATAGGATGTACATAGTAGGAGAAATGTATATGCTATTAATACTCTCGTGCCTGTTTGATTGTTTGTAACCATCAAATGGGCGAAACCGTGCATTGCAAGGCAACATTTTTTTTGAATTAATGTGCCAGAAATGAGCTCACTTACAAAATGCTTCTGAAATCCAGGATCTGTGACTCACGTGCGATTGAAATTTGACAAAGCTAGGGCTGTTTCAGCGCTGCCACACTGCCACGTCGCTGTGGTCAGCTGTGGTCACGTGATTGTCATTTCTGGAGCTCCCTGCCAGCTTCCCATAAGGAAAATCAGTGGGGGAACCTGCATGAAGCCAGAAGGCACTCCCTTCCTACTACTATTTCTTTGCCTGCCTGTGGTCATTAAGGAAATATCTCTGAGACAGTGACCCTGTGGGTTGTCTCGTGTGCAGCTAAAAGTAAACTGACTTTAAATTAACATTACAATACATTGTAAACTCGGTGAAAAATGGCGGAGAATACAGTTAGACTAATGAGAAACAAATGATACCAAACCTGAAAGATCCCACAGGGCTAACGCAAGAATACAAATATTTGAAGCTTGCAGTCTTTAGTCCCTGTAAGGTGATCCTGAGATAGAGAGCTGGAGAACATCTAGTATAGGCTAAAACAAGATTGTGATTGAGTATATTGTAAGAGCCAGCATCATCTCAGTAGGTTGTGTAGACCAGACCATCACATTAAGCCATGTTAAACGGTTTCCTTATTTGGGTGGAATGTTTGTTAATACAGCAGTTGTCTTCTGTCATCTTGGGCAGGAGTCTCCAACCTTGGCAACCTGAACATTTGTGGACTTCAAGTCCCAGAATTCAAAATGCCTCATGTTGAATGGAGAATTCTGGGAGTTGAAGTCCGCAAGTCTTAAAGTTGCCAAGATGGGAGACTTCTGATCTCGCAAAGGGGTTTAAGTTTTAGCATGCTATATGAACCTGTTGTGAGTGTCCCTAGACCAGCTTGGGAAGTATCAGAGGATGAGGATCAGCAGCCAGGTCCCTCTGGGTGTTTTCCCCTCCCGGCAGCCGAGGATCAGCAGCCAGGCCCCTCTGGGTGTTTTCCCCTCCCGGCAGCCGAGGATCAGCAGCCAGGCCCCTCTGGGTGGTTTCCCCTCCCGGCAGCTGAGATAGACAATGAGGAGCTTTGTATGCATTCTGAATCAGACTCTCAAAATGATGAGTCAGATTTAGAACAAGAAGATAAATGGATTGATCCGAGGTTCCGAAGGTTTGATAAGCGAAGGTGTCAGTTAACTGGAAAAAGGAAGTAATTGGGGAAGTGACGTATCGGACACTATATTAGAAGGGGAAAGAAAGACTACGCCTTTGTCACGAGCAACGTTAATCAAGGAGTGGGCTGAAAACTTTGGCAGTGCTTTGGAACTCAGTTTTCTGGTGTTTTGAAAACCTACCGAAGAATAATGAGGTCTTGGACAATGTGATAAAGAAAGAGTGAGTAATTGGAATGTGGGAGGAGAGCATGTTTAATCTAAATGTACATAGATCTGATTTGGCCGTTCAGGCCAACAAAATGCCAGCAGCTTGCTTTGAAATGAATCCTTTTGAAATGTGTTAAATAAACCTCTTAAAGACATATTTACGTGGATTTTAATGAGCTGAGAGAGGCCAGACATAACAGAACCCCACCTAGAAATTGGCCAAGTTGATAGAAGACCTTCTACTAGAGTGGAGCTAGAGGACCTAGTCCAGAATTCTTAGATCTGAAATTGGCTAGTCAAATAAGTTTGATCTCTGACCTTTTTCCTATTCCTTAGGAGCAGCAAAGGATCTTAGAACTGGGCATCAGTGGTCCTGAAGGGCATGTTTTGAGCAGGCCTGAAGAAGTGAGTGCATGAAAATGTTTAGCGTGTTCCTTGGTTTTGGCTACATTTCAGAGGCCAGCGACATTGATAGAGCATCTTAAATTCAGCTATTTGTATTCTGTATTTAGTGGGTCTCTAAATAGAAAAGCCACCTGCCTTTTATACGCACAAGGTTTGTGGGTAAAGCTTTTGCACCTTTTAAGGTTTTTAAATAGTGTTGAGCAAGTAAATTTTTTTTCTACTGAATGTGTTAAAAGAAAAACGACTTTAGAAATTCTTTCACAGTAGAACACGTAAAGTATTTTTTTTTTTACTTATTTAGTAGTAGGTACACCTTTTTCACTGTACAATCCTGCCTCCAGCCACTCTGCCTTCCATATTTTCTCATTAAACCCCATGGAAACCTGGTCCCTTGGCCCTTAAGAAGTCCTTGGATGAATTCCCGTCTCTTGGAAAAACACAGAAAAGTAAACCACCCAATTTCTTTGGTGACAGGTGAAATACATGTTAGTATTTATGTTGTGAGCCGCCCTGAGTTCTTGAAATAGGGCGGCATAGAAATCTAAGTAATAAATAAATAAATAAATAAATAAAATTTCAGAAGGTTGTTTTATGTTCAAGAAGGAGGAGAACAAAGCTGTGAAAGATGGTTGAATACCTCCTTTGAGTGGTAGATGTTCCAACTTTTGATTGTATCTCCAAAATTTTTTTTGAAAATAATTTAATGTGAAATCTGGAAAAGTTGCTGGGCCTTGTAAACAGTAACAACTACAAACATGTAAACCATTATGTCCCAGAGGAAACTTCTTCCTCGTCACTGAGCCAGCTGTTTAGGCAATGAACCCAGCAGTTTACTGGAAGTAATTCCCCTGAAACAGAGAGTGCTCTGTATGGGTTGTATACGGTCGACTCCAGTACGTTCCATATCTGGAATAGAAAGTCTTGTTCCTATTTAGTACTGACCTAGATTAGCTAAGAAGCCATTGACCTGGTAAGCTCCATGTGGGTGTTGGTTTTGAAAGATATTCTAAAGCAGTGTTTCTCAACCTTGACAATTTTAAGGCATGTGGACTTCAACTCCCAGAATTCCACAGCCAGCAATGCTGGCTGTGGAATTCTGGGAGTTGAAGTCCACATGCCTTAAAATTGTCAAGGTTGAGAAACACTGTTCTAAAGGATGGAGCACCAGTGGTGGTGGAAAGTGACAAGTGAACCAGATTCTTCTGCCAGGAGGTGGAGGAAACATCCCAGAAGCTTTGAGTTTTGAGTGGGAGAAAAGCAATCCAGGTCATCTTCAACTTAACAACACTTTGGTGAACCATTAAAAGTTAGGAATGGCACTGAAAAAAAAAGTAGATTAGGATTGTTTTTCACACATACGACTATTGCAGCATCCTCACGGTTATGTGATCAACATTTGCAACTGACTCCTATTTATGACGGTTGCAGCGTCCCAGGATCATGTGGTCATCTTTTGCGACCTTCTGACAACGGGGAAGCCAGTTTTACTTAGCAATTGGGTTACTGGCTTAAACAGCTGCAGCAATTCACCTAACAACTACGGCAAGAAATGTCATAAAATGGGGCAAAACTCTCTGAACTGCTTAGCAATGGAAATCTAGGGGTCAGTCGTGGTCCTAAGTTGAGGACTACCTGTATTGAAAAAAACAAACAAACCCAGGTGAACATTTTGACTTGGAGGCCAGGGAGTGGAAGGAAATGGAAAGCAGATAGTCCTGCCAAGATGGAGGAAAACAGGACTCCTCATCTCTCTTATTTCCCCAATAAATGGTTGCAGAGTTCATATGCTTTTTTGCATTGCTCCCAAATCGACATCCTTAGCTATTCATCACTGAAATTAAGGCTGTGGTGAACAGGCTCTCAGATTAATTCAATTCAGAGTAGAGCTGGAAGAGGTCCTGGAGGTGTTCTAGTCCAGAGGTCCCCAACCTTTTGGATACCAGGGACCGGTTCCGTGGAGAGAGGTTTTTCCATGGACCGGAAGGGGCGTGGTTTTGTGTGCTGCCTGCATCCCACGGATGGGGCTTTGCTTGTTTGTGCAGACCGATTGTTGGCATGCTGCAGCTCGGTACTGGTCCATGGACCGGGGGTTGGGGACCCCTGCTCTAGTCCAACCTGCTGCTCCTGGAATTAAGTAAAAACTTCCTAACAGAGACAACAATTAAATCAGTGGACTAGGACCCACTAGATGACTTTGGGCCCATCACATCTCTTCATTCAAAGCAATATCACTGAGTTGTTTGGGAGGATAAAATTGGAAGAGGGAATCCTGCAGCAGCCCCTTTAAATTCCAAGAAATTATTATATGGGAGAACACTTGACACTAGGAGGCTAACTACTTCTCCTCCTCCTCCTCCTCCTCCCCTCCCCCTCCTCCTCCTTCTATGCTAGAATTGTGACTAAGCTCACTAGGGCTGGGACTGCCACAAAAACCTGAAAGGCGACGTTTTATAGCCGTGTTTTCCCACGGCAGCATCTAATGTGGCTTTTAACTGTGGGACTTGGGTTCTTTGCACAATCCAATAAAGATTGATTGACTGATTGATTGATTGATTGATTCATTGATGATTCATTGATCTCTGCTTCTTTGTCCTTCTCTCTGCCTGCCTAATAGGTGGAGGCCGAAGCTGTGAACCGGGCCATAACCATTGCCAACCAAACCAACTGCCCCTTATACATCACCAAAGTGATGAGCAAAAGTGCCGCAGAAGTGATTGCCTTGGCCAGAAAGAAGGGTGAGCTCTATTCATAGAATAGAATCAAGATCACGTGAAGTGTTAATACCACTTTACAAGGCCTTGGTAAGGCCACACTTGGAATACTGCATCCAGTTTTGGTCACCACAATGTAAAAAAAGATGTTGAGACTGTAGAAAGAATGCAGAGCAGAGCAACAAAGATGGTCAGGAGACTGGAGGCTAAAACATATAAGGAACGGTTGCTGGAATTGGGTATGTCTAGTTTAATGAAGAGAAAGACTAGGGATAACATGATAGCAGTGTTCCAATATCTAAGGGGTTGCCACAAAGAAGAGGGAGTCACACTATTCTTCAGAGCAGCTGGAGGACAAGAAGTAATCAATGGAAAGTTATCAAGAAGAAAACCAACCTAGAACTACAGAGAAATCTGACAGTGAAAACAATAAACCAGTGGAACGGCTTGCCTTCAGAAGTTGTGTGTGCTCCGACACTGGAAGTTGTGGGTGCTTCTTCTCACCAGAAGAAGAGACTGGACAGCCACTTGTCTGGAATGGTGCAGGGGTTTGAACTAGAAGACCTCCAAGGTCCCTTCCAACTCTTGTTATTTTGTTCTGTTATCTGTTAAGCCTGATGAGGAAAAACATGACTAATTTTTCCATTCTTGTTTCATAGTAACGGTCATAAATCTTCCAAATGGTGGGATGTCTAGCTGGACTTCTTAACTTCCAGAGTGGCTGAATTTTTGCAGGGAGCTGGTTGCACATTCCAAGTAGCTTATTAGGCTGTTGGCTGTTGAAATCCATTTCCTTTCTGTAATCCCACCAGCTGGCTCAGTAGCTTTGCTAGTGTTAGTTTGCAAATGGGAAAGTGAGCTCATCTTTTTAGTCCCCGCTTGGCTAACACTGCCGTTCTTTTATATTCCCTTCTTGGTCTCCGCCCCGCCCTGCTAAGCAGGATTCCCTCCGACAGCTTCTTCCATCTTTTATTTACACAAAACATAAACCTGCTTTTCCATATGTCAGTGCAGCAAGCCAGACAAACAGGATTTTGATTTCCCTGCACCGACTGTTCCCTGCAAATCCAGAACTGGATTAAAGAGGGTGCTACAAGATTGGTAGGCTATTGGGGAGTCCCAAATAGGAAGCGGAGGTGCTCTGTTTATATGTTCAGCTGGACAACTGAACTGGACAGAGTTCCTTCATCTGAGCAAAGGCACTAGATCAGGGGTTTCCAATTTTGACAACTGTAAGACTTGTGTCTATGGAGATTCTGAGTCATTCAGGTCATATGAAAGAAAAGTCAAAAGAGGCCATCTACATGTCAAATGACATGGTTCCGAAAAGAAGCAGCTTTTCAAAGAACTTTGAGGCTTATTACCTTAAAGAATCCTTTTATTTCTGCATAGCTTCGGCACACACGAAAGTTAAGCCAAAAACTGAACCCTCCCTTTCCCCATCCCCATGACAAAGCATAACTCATTCCTTCATTGTACAATCATCAATCACATTCTCCAATTAATGAGAAGGGTGAAGTGCCCTTCCCGTTACAGCTGACCTTGTCAATACTGTGCTCAGATATTGTTATGGGTAGCTGCATATTTTCTCATCCACTAGACTAGTATTATCTGCTTTAACTCTAAAAATGCTATACAGGCTAAATAAAAAACAGGCTTGCTTCTTCATATATGGCAAGCAAGAACATCCGATGTTAGCAGTCTTGACATCAAAATTGAACAGCCCTCTCAACAGAGGGGATACATCATCATCTATCTCCAGTCTACAACACAATCCTTTCAGCAGTTCCAAGAAGGTTCCACACCCATTTGCACTACTCAGGTAACCCTGACAACACAGGCAAATCTCCAGGTGGCCCCAACGACTCTCTAAAAGAATGCAAATGACCAGCCGTCTGCAAGGAGAGTACAAATACTTCCATTCCCCACCATCCAGTCAGAGCTGAAGAAGCTTCTTGGATGAGAAGCAAGACAAGAAAGAAAAACAAGAAAGTCCAGTTGCCTCGTGAAAAAGCATGTTTGGGTTTAAGACTTGTGGTCTTCAACCCCCAGAATTCTGGCTGGGGAATTGTTGGAGTTGAAGTTCACAAGTCTTATGGTTTCCAGCTTTGGCAAGCCCTGCGTTAGATTAAGGTCTGGTGGTTGCTCTTTGCTCTTCTCTGATCTGCGTTTGGAGTGCTGAAAAAATGATCTGTATCCCTGGTATTTGGGAGTATATCCTTTGTGGGTGTCATAACTCCTGCGGCATTCCTCATTCTGATAACAGGCAGCCCCATTTTCCTTCTGAAGATGGTCTTCAGCACCTTGAGATGAAGCTTCTGAAATAGGACAATCAAGTACCCACTTTTAGTACTGCAGTTTTGATGGTTGCCTGTTTGTTGCTCCCAATACAGACGTGAACCAGAGCAGGAGTGCCCTGGGATGGGCCCCATTATCCTCCTTAACCTACCTGCACCCCCTTCCCAAAAGAATATAGCAGCATTTCACAGGGTTACAGTATGAAAATTGTGGCTTGACATGGTCCCCAATTTATGGTGGACTAGGAGCTGGTTTTTCTGAACAGCCTCATCCCTGCAAATCCATTGGTAATACAGCCGTTGTCATGTTCATGCTTTACGCTTTGAAAACAAGTGCTTAAAAATAAGACAAAGGTGTGAAACAGTCTCAGAACATACATTTATTTCTGCTGCTCATCACCAGGTTCTTTTATTAGTCCCAGGCAAAAATATTATCCCACAATTCCAGCCTTATTAGAATTTCCAGTTAAATAGCATTGAGAACACCTGTGCTCTTCGTTGTCTTGCATTGTTTAAGCTTTATTCATTTTTTATAATAAAGCTTCGTTAGATGTGCTTATCGTAAGATGAAGGATTTTTTTTTTCTTCTCCCCCTTCCTTCCCTGTCTTTCTGCAGGAAAGTATTTGAACAGGACATGATGCAGTCCTAAATAAGCCCAGATTAATCAGATAAGCATTTTTCTGGAGGTTTTATAGTGCTTAATAAACACTGTTATCTGTGCTCCTCAGCTTAACGTGTGTTTCTGCAGAGTGCAGTCACTGAATTATGGCACGCTGAGGCTTTACTATCTTTTATTTATCATCAGCTACTCTGTTGCATGGATTAAAAAAGAAACTGGCAAGGGGGTGAAGTTAAATGGCTGGCAAGAGAGATAAACCATATACAAGATTTACCTCAGGTTATTAAACTTTTACCTCAGGATTTTTGGTTAGGGATCATAAAAGATTGTACTAATACTGAGATGAATAATATGTGATAGACTAGAAACTGTGGATAGACTATAGAAAAGAGAAACACCAATCAAATAAATTGTAACAGGCGTATAGTTGAGGCTTGATGTGAGGAGTGAAAAATGTTTACCAAACCAGACGTTTATAAAGATTAATACTTAGTGATGTATATCAGGTGCTATGATGATTGATGCATACTATGATTTTATGTTCAATGCTGATTGTTTTAATAAAAGAATTTTTTATTTTAAAAAGAAAAAAGAATCAAACAATAACAATAGGGTTAAATGTGATGCCTTGCAAAAAAAGGTTTCCCATTGCATCCAAACTGGGCCACTTAGATTGTGTTGGGAATACCTGCCTGGACTGGGAGTTGGGCAGCATACAAGTTTAAACAATAACAATAATAGGAGTAGTAGTAGTAATAGGTGCCTTGGCCACTTGAACAGCATTGGAATTGACAACTTTACCATCGGTCAGTTGCAAAAGGCAGCTTTACTCGGAACAGATGATGCCTCTTAACAACTTCAGACATCCACATCTGCCTATCCCAGGTCTTTGGGGTCGACTCGGTAGGTGGATAAAAATGCCAAATCCATGCTGAACATCTGGCTGACTGCGACAAACCATAACAAATCCTGTAACGATACCTTTAACACCATCAAGCAACATCTGCCTATCCCAGGTCCTTGAGAAGCACTCACTAGGCAGATAAAAATTCCAAATCCCAATCTAAACATCTGGCTGACTTTGCAACCAACCATCATAATATGAGCTTTGGGAAAACCAGCCTTCAATGAATCTTGTCCTCAAAAACATCTGTCATTTATTTTCACTGAGTTTTGCAGTATGAAAACAGGTTCACTGCCTCTTTTTTCAATAGGAGACCGGCAGCCTTACTGAGAATGAACTATGCATTTTCCCACGAATCTTTTGTTCATTTCTTCATTGACACTAGAACAATGCCAAAAGCTCTCATTTTCCCCCTTTCCTTATTTCAGTGTTCTTAACTAGCAGTGCTGGGAAAATACCTTGGCCAGAGTCCCACCAAGGGCTACGTTACACAGTACCATTCTTGAATCTGTATCTGCGTTGAATAAGGCACCTTCCAATGCTTATTTGTTTGCCTGCATGTTGATTAACCAAGTATTGTTTATGCAGCATTGCCTTCATGTTGATCCTTGGTGGATAGCAAATCTCACATCCATTTAAATCAGAGGTCTTCAACCTATTGGACACCAGGGACTGGTTCTGCGGAGAAAGTTTTTTCCGTGGACCGGAGAGTGCATGGTTCTGTGTGCTGCCTGCATCCCATGGATGGGGCTTTGCTTGTTTGTGTGGAGCAGTTGCTGGCATGCTGCGGCCCGGTCCCGGTCCATAGACCGGGGGTTGGGGACCCCTGATTTAAATGATGGCCCTATCCTATAACCTGACTTTTCTCTGCTCTCCAGTTCTTCTTTCATAGTAAGCCAAGAATGAAGGCGAGTTGTTTACGAACCTCGCAGTAATTCTCCTGTTCATGCGATCTTGATCAACAGGCACTGTGGTGTACGGTGAGCCCATTGCAGCAAGCTTGGGTACCGACGGATCTCACTACTGGAGTAAAAACTGGGCCAAGGCAGCTGCTTTTGTCACTTCTCCACCACTGAGTCCTGACCCAACCACTCCGGACTTCCTCAATTCTCTACTGTCCTGGTGAGTTGCAGGTAGTGGCGATCCTTATATGAGTTGATTCTGATCTCAAAACACGGGAAATGTGTGTCAGAATAGGAAGGAAAAAAAATCTGTGTTCCATGCAGATGGCTTGGATTTGCACCGAGTTGACAGTGGCTGTTGTATTAAAAGACTGTCTTCGTGCCTTCTCTTCCTCTTTGATTTATTCACCTCCTCTGCATTACTTTGGGATGTTTGAGACCCAGCCGGAGAATGCGGCCCCAGGTTCTATCAAGGAAAGTTTTACGATGCAGCTATATCCTCTTGGCACCGCTGTGATTAAACCTGGGAAACTTTTCAAAATGGGTGGCTCAGAATTCCAGCCCTTCCTCCCAAGCTCAGATTTAAGACCACGGCTGGTAATAAAAGAGGTGATTTATAAAGATGAATAATTTGTAGTCCTACCTAACGTTTGTTTCATGCAGTGAGCATTGATTTAAGTGCAGGTTTTCTTTTTTTGCTTTTGCTGTCATTTTGACATTGATGAATAGAGTGACTCTTGTCTTCTGCTTCCAGTGGAGATCTCCAGGTTACTGGCAGTGGCCACTGTACTTTCAACACTGCCCAGAAAGCTGTTGGAAAGGACAATTTCACTTTGATCCCACAAGGGACCAATGGAACTGAGGAACGGATGTCCATCATCTGGGATAAAGCCGTGGTAGGTTGCTCTTGTTTGGGTTGGGATTAAGTCTAGCAGTGCCAAACATGTCAACCATCTGTAACCAAGTTCCCTGCAGCCATGGCTTGGCAGAGGCTTTCCAATGCTAACTTAGTTGATGAACATTGATAGAGATGACATGAATCCATTGGCATCTAGGGAATAAATTTGGACATTCGGTATCAAAACATTTAAGGATTCTCCCTTGCTTTGATAGGACAGTATCATTTGAGATCACATTGTGATTAGCATTCATTTAGTTCTGTAACTGTAATGATATGTGGGAGTGGCAGACAGGAGAAAGAACTGTAGCCTAGACAATCATTATGCAAAAGGGATCTCAGCCCATGGAAAGAAAAGGGGCAGGAGAAGCAGTTCATAAGGACTCATCCTAGTTTTCTGGAAAGCAGAATTAAGTCCAGTCTTTCCCAGCTTGTTAGACTTTGTTTGCGTAGAATAAATTTGTACTTGGGCAATATATTTCAAAAGCAAATAAAGCCAAAGAATCAGGCGTAGCCCAACAAAATAATTCCTTTTGCAGGCAGCTTGAAATTCCCCTTCCTCTCAGAACAAGATGGGCATGGATGAGCACAAGCTGTTTCTTTGATGACCCCATTCGTTCCCCGCCCCACACTGCTGGATTGGTTTTTCCAGTGTGACCTTTCTTTGATTTAGGTTACTGGCAAAATGGATGAGAACCAGTTTGTTGCTGTCACTAGCACCACAGCAGCCAAGATCTTCAATCTGTATCCACGGAAGGGGCGCATTGCAGTGGGATCTGATGCTGACCTGGTGATCTGGGATCCAGACAGCGTCAAGACGTTCTCAGCCAAGACGCATAACATAGTAAGTTTGCAGATTAAAAACTAGGGCAGTATACGGGTGAAAATGCCGGACGGCAGTGGGAAAACCTAAGGGCTGGCATACCATTCATCACAGAACAGCCTTGATGCCATAGGGCATGGAAGTTAAGCCTGGAGTAGACTTCTGCATCGCTGCGTGTCATGGAACATAGGCATCTGTCGTCTGGAGATGGTTGCATAATTGTTGCATTTATAGTTCTGCAAATGTTAACATTCTGGGTAGGGGTGCTCAAACAACAAAGCACCAACAGGAAGAACAACCAATCAGCGTGCAGGATGCATATCTCCTCATAACATATAGTTGAGATTTGGGGGTTGTGTGCTTCGGCCTGCCTGCAACCATTTGCAACCTATGTTTACCCATCAACCCCTTTGCAGCATAGGTGTGTGTCTACGCCTATGCCCTGTTGCAAAAAAGCCTAAATCAAGCTTTCCTTCTAGTCTAACTTACTTTGATGATGGTTGTGGGGAAAGTGCTTTGAAATACATACTATTTCTTCCTACACTGCTGGTCCAATCAAGATCACAACCCATATTTTGCCTTATCTTGACAAATAATGAAAACCTTGCCAGCCAAAGCTTGGCAAACATGTTTTGTAATATCTGTTAACCAGTGGGAAAAAGGCTAAATAATAAAAAAAAACATCGACAGATTAGGTTTTAAGTTATTTGGGGGTATTAAAAAGAAGACAAGAACTCATCAATTTGTGGAAGATTGAAAATGGGGTGCTTTTTCTCCTTACATTTTGGCAATCCCTAGTATGTGGCGCAGAAAGAACGCTTCCTGAATATCTGCAAGATTGGACTAGTGAAATTCAATAGGCTAGAAATGTATCAATATATTTGCATTTACATACACTCCCTTTTGGATTTATGCATTCGTTTTTAATAAATACAGAGGTGTCCTTGTAAGCATAATTGCATTGTTTTTATCGATTTAGCAGAATACTAATCAAATTGAAAATAATTTTTGAGATTTGGTTTAGTGATTCCACTGTATATTTCAGCCCCGGTAGAAGTGGAGCAGAGCATTCTCTGAACATCTGCAATAGAAGCAGCGACACGGTCCAAAAAGTAATGTTGTAATTGACCTTTTAGACAATTTAATAGGAGCACTTTCTGATTCTTTGGCCTTGAGAAAAAAAAAAAAGAGACAACAAGTGCTTTGTTGTCTTATTTACATCTCCTCTAGCTATTGGCAGAAAGCCCAGAGAATATTTAGAAACTTTAAGCCCTGAAAACCGGCATCTTGGTCTAATAAAAACATTACAGGTAGTCTTCAGTTTGCCACCACCATTGGGACCTGAATTTCTGTTGCTAAACAGGGCAGTTTTAAGAAACTCACTGTAATTGTTAGGTGAGCAATTGTTAGGTGAATCAGATAATTGTTAAGCAAATCCGGCTTTCCGCATTGACATGGCTGGTTGGAAGCCAGCTTGGAAGGTCACATTAGCAATAGCTAATGTGACCTTTACAGCACTCTCTGAGCGGTTTACAGTGTCAGCATATTGTCCCCATTAATCTGGGTCCTCATCTTACCGACCTCGGAAGGATGGAAGGCTGAGTCATCCTTGAGCCAGTCAGGATCGAATGCCTGGCTGTGGGCAGAGTTAGCCTGCAATACTGCATTCTAACCACTGCGCCACTATGGCTCCTCAATGATCACAAATGGTGATCACATGACCTTGGGAGACTGTAACCATCGTAAATAAATATATGCCAGTTGCCAAGTGCCTTAGTCCACAGGATCATGAGGATCCTTCAGCAGCTGTAAGTAAGCGCAAGTGTAAGTCATGGTTTTCAGTACTGTGGTAAGTTCAGATGATTACTATATGAATGGTTGTAAGCCAAGGACTACTTGTATCTCATTGGAGTTCTGTTTCTTCGCTTCTGATAAGTTCTAGTAGCCTTGGCTCACTCCAGTTCCTGTTGCTGTAGTGAAGTGTTTCTCAACCTTGACAATTTTAAGGCATGTGGACTTCAACTCCCAGAATTCCACAGCCAGCAATGCTGGCTGTGGAATTCTGGGAGTTGAAGTCCACATGCCTTAAAATTGTCAAGGTTGAGAAACACTGCTGTAGTGGGATCATCTTGCAGGATCTGGGAAAACGGTGGTCTTTTTCCTGCCCTATGGAACATCTGCCTTGATGTCTGGGGAGCACGTGCAACGTGTTTCATGACCAAACTAGGTAATGTCATCATGATGTTACCTAGTGGAGTCATGAAAAGTCTGCAAGAAAACCATCAAGCTCAGGCAGCACCAAGGGCAACACAAATCTAACTGTTCATGCAATTCCAGAGATGACATTTCAAGGATGGATTACTCATCAACTGTGGACTTGCCTTCTTTTGTCTTCCAGAACGTGGAGTATAACATCTTTGAAGGCATGGAGTGTCGTGGGTCTCCTTTAGTGGTCATCAGCCAAGGAAAAATTGTACTGGAGGATGGTAACCTCCACGCAACTGAGGGGTCTGGCCGATACATTCCTAGGAAACCTTTCCCTGACTTTGTTTACAAACGTATCAAAGCCAGAAGCAGAGTAAGTAGGTTGAATCATCACCACCACCTTTGTGATCTGGTCTTGCAAATTATAAATATAAAATGGGTCTGTTAAAAGGAGAATCTAGCAGTTGGGCACATCTTGAAGATTAGCAGATTGCTTTGTTAGAAACTTCCAGATGCTTTTGATCAGGGGGTTGCAAATGTATGGAAATATAGAGAAGAATTATGAGTTTGGACTGATCTCCAACTTCCAATCTGCAGGCTGGCTGAGTTTCTTGACAAAATATTGGTTAATATCTCAAAATATGCAGCCTGCTTCTCAGTACCATGTAGTCATATTTAATGTGGTAGAGCAATGGTTCACACCATTACTGGGAACATCCCTCCGTGAAGCAGTTCTTGATAGAAAAAAGTTTTTTCTATCTTGCAATCCAGGACTAACACTTAGTCTTTCGATGCTTCTGATTTGGAATCTGTTAGCAAAGGTGCTTTGTACAAAGTCCCACAATAGCCCTGGTGCACACCCTGTCAGAATATTTGAAGTTTCCTTAAATTTCATTGGAGCATGCAAGTCTGTCTCCTTGGGGCAAATGTCCCCACAGGCCAACATTTTGCATGAGGTCTTGTAAGCTTTTGATGTTCTTCCACCAGCTGTTGGTGGTCTCACAAGCACACGGGTTTAGGAGAGCAGAAGACCTTGAGGTAGTCTGGCATGGTCTGTTGAAGGTGTTGTGTTGACTATATAAGGAGATCATAAGCAGAAATACTTAAAACCGGGGGTGGGTGAGTGGATTTCCAACCTTGGCAACGTTAAGACTTGTGGATTTCGGCTCCCAGAATTCCCCAGCCAGGTGTCCAACTTAGCAACTTTTAAGACCTATGGGCTTCAACTGAGATGATAGGAATATGTATAGGAGCCAAACAAAAACAAAGTGGATTATTTATTCCTATATTTCCAGGCATTTTCTCATTTTCTTTCTTTTCTTCCTTTCTGCCTCGACATCACTTTTCCCCAAGCTGGCTGAATTGAGGGGTGTCCCACGCGGTTTGTACGACGGCCCTGTTTGTGAAGTATCGGTGACACCCAAAACGGTCACACCTGCTTCCTCCGCCAAGACGTCTCCAGCGAAACAGCAGGCCCCACCTGTGAGGAATTTGCACCAGTCTGGATTTAGCTTGTCGGGTACATGCTTTCATGAGGCTAAACTATTGTCATGGAATGTTTGTTTTATTTGACTAGCATTCCGGGAGGGAAGGAGACGGAGGAGAGGTTGTAAGAGATTTCTGCTTGCTAGCTTAGAAGGTTCTGCTTCCTAGTTCTGGTTCAGTGTTGTAGGAGGAAAATACAGACAGTACAGCTAAACGTAGCTGGGTTATCATCCCCTGGGACATGTTTTGGGTTGCTGGAATGGAGATCTCAGTGAGATACCTCAGCATCTGCAAACTGCAGTTTCCGGAATTACTGATTGAAAAGATTGTAGTTCAGAATAATGCAACGACATTAGGCTATGCAGGTCGTCCTTGACTGAACAGCGGCTTACAATTGAGCGCAGATTTTCCATTGCTAAAGCCAAGCGAGTTTGCCCCCATTTTATGGTCTTTCTTGCCACCGTTGTCAAGTTAATCACTGCAGTTAAGTGTGTAAAATAGTGGTTAAGTGAAGTTGGCTTCCCTATTGACTCTGCTTGTCAGAAGGTGGCAAAAGGGGATCACATGACCACGGCACACTGCAACCGTCACAGATATGAGGCATTTGCCAAAGCCTCTGAATTTTGATCAAGAGAACCGTGAGGATGCTGCAACCATCACTTTTTCCAGATGGTCACTGAATGGTTGCAAGTCAAGGACTCCGCGTGTGGTTTAGTTCACAGAGGAAGAGGAGGTGATGGTGCCACCGTAAAAAACAAAACAAACAAACTGAGCAACCATCACAGTACAGATTCTATTGCCAGTCGAATCATCTTGGAAGACTTTTAATGAGATGACCTCACGCTTGTCCATGATAGTAGAAATCAGTCTAAGTCTAAATGCCTTGAAAACTTAAGCTATTAATGGGGGCTTGTGTTATTTTCAGATCTGCTTTTAAAAAGTGCAAGATAAGAAGAAATCAGTTAGGACAGGGGTGGCGAACCTTTTAGAGACCGAGGGCCCAAACCGCAATCCAAAACCCACTTATTTATCGCCGGGTGCCAGGGCCGCATCAGATGGGGATGGGGTGGGTGTGGCCCACTGGGTGGGCATGGCTGTGGTCATGGCAGACTGAGTGGGCGTGGCTGGAGTGGGCGTGGCCACCTTGATGTTGCTTGGGATGCCTGTGGGGGCTGGGCAGGATTGGGGGAGATCCAGGGGTCTCTGGTGGGTGGGGTGGTGGCCAGGAGGTGAGGCAGGGGGTAGGGCGGGGGTTGCCATTGCTGCGGGGCAAGGCGTCATCAGCCCCCCGCACACAGGCCAGCAAGTGCATGGGGGCGTGCTTGACCACCTCTACTTGAGCTTGCTAGCCAGCTACTTCACCTCCTTTGTGCTGGGTGGGGTTGCCGCTCCGAGTGCCAACGGTGGCCTAATGGACCTGCGCAAGCTGGCGGTGGCGGCAAGTGTGCCCACAGAGAGGGCTCTAAGTGCCGCCGCTGGCATGCATGCCATAGGTTCGCCATCAGTGAGTTAGGATTCCCCTGGCCCAAGCCATGCAGGTCAAGCCAGTCTTCGTAAGGGATCTTCCCATTTCACCCATCCAGTACAGCAGGGGTCCGCAACCCCTGGTCCATGGACTGGTACTGGTCCGTGGCCCATTCAGAATCGGGCTGCGCGAATGGTGGGTGAGCGTGCAAGGCTTCATTTGCGCATGTACGGGATTAAATTGTGTGGCCGAAACCATACCCTCCTTCTCCACCACCAAGGCTGCCGGTCCGTGGAACCAGAAAAGTTAGGGACCGCTGGAGTATGGAGCAAGTCCAGATGAAATGACCGTATTGATCAGTCGAATTCACCAGATTGCAGTCAGCTAAGTCAACGTTTTAGACTTAGTTTGAAATGACCGTTGAATTGCTCACTTTAGATAATGTGTACATCTTCAGTTTTTCACTCTGCTTCTCTCCTTCCCTCCCTCTTTCCAACTCGTAGGTGCACAGATCGACGATAATATCCCACGGCGTACTACACAGCGCATAGTTGCGCCCCCTGGTGGCCGCGCCAACATCACCAGCTTGGGTTAAAAACAACACCCCGGAGGAGAAAAAGTCCACTTAGATGGTGGGAGAGGGTGGGGACACTTGAAAAGACCTTTTTAAAAAATTCTTTTAGAGCCTGTGATGGTTACTGCGGATGAGCAGTGGATGAGGCCATAATCTCTCTCTCTCTCTCTCTCTCTCTCTCTCTCTCTCTCTCTCTCTCTCTCTCTCTCTCTCTCTCTCTCTCTCTCTCTCTCTCTCTCTCTCTCTCTCTCTCTCTCTCTCTCTCTCTCTCTCTCTCTCTCTCTCTCTCTCTCTCTCTCTCTCTCTCTCTCCCTCTCCTTCCCCTTTTCCTTTTATTGTTAACCATTTCCCACCCCATCTCTTCACAAAACCTACTCACTTCTCCTTTCCTCCACATTTGGGAACAGACACCTCTCCTCTCCCACTCTCTCTTTTCTGCTTTTAAAAGAGATAAACATTGATGTGTAGAACTTATAGTTGACGTGACCATGAGCATCATCGTTTCTTTGCTTTGCCTCTTTTATTTTTTTAAATTTTCTTTTAAAGGAAGGATAAAGTGAATGTCCCGTGAGCTGCCTCTTTCCCCCCCCCATCTATTAAGGTTGGGTTTAATAAAGAGTTTAAACTGGACATTTCCAAAACTGGACGCACCAATCATGCGACTTAGAACATGGGACTAACCATCCCAAATCCAAACCCATGGATGGCCTTCTTTCCATTTAGAGGGAGGAAGATTTTGTGCTGCTAAGTCAAGGTGTAATTGTGATGTGGAGAGAATGTATCCCATCTTATTTTGATATTTAATACCTTTATCCCAGTCGTGAAGCAATTGAAGGATTCTTCATTTTTTTATGTGAGAGTGGGTCTACGCATATGATTATGGACTTGTTCCTGCCTGTTGCATTGTTTGAGATGCCTTATTTTAGGATGGAGAGAATCTTTCCATTTTCCTATTTTCTTAGAGTTTTAGGGTCTCCATAGCTCCAACATATTCTGGTCACTTCTGGCATCAACCCAACCTTGAGTTTTGCCATCTGAACTTCTTTCAGAAGTTCTCCAATGTGTTCTTCTAAGTTTTGGAACCTTCTAAAAGACATTCTCCACTGTACTTTCCCTTAAGTTATCTGGTTCTCTATATAATGGACTCTCCCTTGTTTAAACTCTTCCATCTCTGTGGGAAGTAGGTTCTTAGAAAATCCAAGGCACAGACTCTTTAGGGGTTGAGAGCTCAGAGAAGGAAACTGGATGGGGAGCATCTTCTAAATTACTTCCTGCACTTAAAAGTGTATTGCATTGGAAAAAAAAGAAGACATCAATCCGTTCTTGCCACTATCCCAAATAAGAGGGCCAGCTGCAGAACTTAATTGTCACCATGGCTTGCTTCTTATATTCTAACAATACACGAATTGTTTCATAGCTTAGGATCTTAAGTCTACTACAGTATCCCCCCTTGAGCTCAGTCTTCATTTTTCTACCAGTAGTACTATTACTACGGTATTGCTAAACTACCCAGAGAATGCTGTAAAGTGCTATGGGCCAGTATGTAAGCCTAAACTCTGTTGCTGTTGCTAGTGTCGTCTTAGAGAGTTGGGTCTTGACTGAGTGAAAACTGAGATATGGGAGAGACCTGCAGGACTGATTCCCAGATTGCCTTGGTGCAAGAAAAAGAAAATGGATGGTGTGGCAAATAGAAATCCTTGCCGTTCTTTGATCAAGTGTATCTGGATTAGCTTTGGAGTTAGGACTGCGCAACCTGTTATCGTGCAACAGGTGTTCTGTGCTTGAATTGAAGGTTTGAGGGAGCTGCTGCCTGAATCAAACCGTGCACCATGTTTTGTTGCACGGGAGAATGAAGTAGGATTGTTCTGATCTGTATGCAGGACAATTGTAGTTGCTTTGATCTGGACGCAAGTGGTTTGGGTCTTTGCCAGCTTAGAATACTTGCCAGGACTTTGCCAGCTTAGGGTAGCAGCTTAGGGTACTAAAAGAAAGATGGCAGTAGACATAATGAGGAATGCTGATGCGATGCTCCTTGCTAGACATGGGTGACAGCTGAGGTGAGAAACAGAAGTCTCTGGGAAGGTGTTAGGTTGAACCAGTGGAACATGCTACTTGGAACTGCTGAGGGAGAGAATAGGTGTCGGTCATCGGCTTCACCCTACTTGCCCATCCAGTTTTTACTTGGCCAAAATGCAAAATAACTAAAGCATTGAGCTTTTAGGTTTTCCTGACCTGGAGTGGTTCTGCAGAAGTTCTAAAACTCTGCATTGTTTGGAGTTGAAGATAAAAGGCTTCTACTTCATGCACATGTGCACTTGGCAGCGACTCTTACCTGCATTGTCCAGCCACCGATCTTTAAATCTCTTGTGCTAGCAGAAGGCAGTGCATTCTTGACAAGCTAGTAGCATGGCCAACTTGCCATGAATCATCCTCCTTTTAAATATACGTGCAAAGGTCTGAATGTGGGTGGATTTGAAGCGCTGGCCTAGGTGCACAGAGGCCTCTTAATTAATATTTATTATTGGTCCAGTGAAGTGGATGATTCTCTTGGCTTGTTCTGATCCCATGATAGAATCCAAATGTGTATAATTTGCAGGATTCAACTGTATGTAGTCCTCCGGGAGAGGGGCGGTATAGAAATTGGAAAAATAAAATAAAATAAATAAATACAGGAACTGCCATAAATCCCAGTTCTTACCTGATCAGAGTATATAGAAATACGAATGCTTCCGTTCAACCTTCTAGGAGGTTAACAGGCAAAGATTTTCGAATCTCCCTTTCCCATCTTTGTTGGGTTGGTTGAGTCATTATTTGGTTACATCCTTCCTTTATTGTTTACATCTTCCTTTTTTTAAATAGTAGTCTTCGTGTACATGTATGGGATTAATTTGTGCCTTTACTTAATCTTGGATGCAGGTCTTGGAAGGGTTTGACTCCGCTAAAGCAACATTTTAAGTTTCTACTTTCCCTAAGCTAGACCAGAAACCCCTTGAAACCTATGAAGGATATGATTGAATTCAAGGCCAAAAGTTATAAGGAATTTACACAGCACATATGAAATCCTAAGATTCCCAGATATCCCCTCATTAGTAAGTCATGAATGCTCCTTCCTGTCTTTCTGCTGACTTAAGGTCAGAAGTGGCTCAGTCCAACATGCGCATTGTTCCTCTTACCACTTCCATGCATAGACCAGGCATAACATGGTATTGCTTCCCAGTTCTTGAGTTGACATCTACAGATGTAGTCAACTTTACTAGTCTGTTCTGGATCCTTGAACTGTCTGTATTGTTTCAGCTTGCCCCATATTGGGCTCACCTCTACACGATCACGCCTACTGGAAAATGTGTGAAGCCTACTATTGTGTTTGTAGATTCTCAGTGTTCTGGTAGCTGTGGAGCAATGGGTGATGTGCATAATCCAACAAGCTTGTGTCCCTCCTTCCATATATTCAGCCATATGAAGTTAGTCTCTAGGACACTTCCTATCTTTGGTCTACATTCCCCATTGCTCAGACAGTAGTGTAAAAACACCTGCCATTTGAATGCTGAAATGTATGGTGCGATAGGTATGAAATTGGAAGTTAACCTGCCTCTTTTCTTCCTTCCTTTTTTTTTTTTTCATGCTGTTATGGGCAACGAATTCCAGACCATTTCAAATGGATTTCTTAATTTTTTTTATTTACTTACGAGATTGCACTTTTATTAAGAAAATATTTAGTAAGTGTAATATATATATGTTCAGCTATTTTTAATGTTTTTTTTTCATTTGTGCTTTAATAATGAATTTAAGCATTTTTTTTTAAATGGGAGAAAATTCTTTTGTAAAAAAAAAAAAAACTCCAAGCAACCGTGTTTGTTTCAGTTGTGTGAAATGCATGCAGCTCTCTGCTATTCACTTGAGTCTTCCTTCTCTCTCTCTCTCTCTCTCTCTCTCCCCTCTCTCTCTCTCTCTTTCTCTCCCCCACCCCTCTCTCCCTTCCATGTTCATAATTGTTGTTTTGCTTTGTGCTTTGAGATGGGGAATAGAAAAAGTTTTTTTTTTAAAAATTGCAGGCTGTGTAAGCATGTTGTTTCCTGTGGGACCTCACTCGTTCCGTGTGTCTGTTTTTAATGACTGTCCAATGTAAATGCATAAAAAAATGACACTGAACATGGAATTAATTTACCGCAGTGACTTGATGCTCTAAAAGAAGAGGCAAATCATAATTACAGATAATTAAACTATGTAGAATTTAATACTAGATGGATTTTACCCCTTGGATTTGTGCTTGTGAAAATGAGTGAAGGAGCTGTAAGTGCTAAGATGATCATGTGTGTAGACAAAAACAAAAACAGGAAAAAAAAACACCCCAACCCTTATATTTGACCATTCTCTAGATGGGGAAAATAATGGCATAAAACAAGTCGTGTGTTCTTTCTTTCTTAAAAATTCTGTGTTACATTACCATGGGAACTCCTTAATAAAGATGAAATGTTGTTGTTTCAGTTGCTGAGCTGGGGTCCAAGAGGTTGATTTTATGTGTGAGTTTGCTGTGTTTGTCCATGCCAAAATGGCAGTTTGAGCCAACCTACCACAACCTGGGGACTGCCAAAGGCCTGAACTTCCAACTACTGTAAATCCTTGGCCAGATAATAATTAATAATAATAATAATAATGATGATGATGATGATGATGGACTTGATAGGTAGACAAAAATGCCAAATCCAATCTGAACATCTGGCTGACTGCGATGATTAATAATAATAATAATAATAATAATAATAATAAGTTGGAAGGTACCTTGAGGTCATCTAGTCCAACCCCCTGCTCAGCAGGAAACCCTATACCATTTCAGACAGGCTGTCCAGTCTCTTAAAAACTTCTAGTGTTGGAGCATTCACAGCTTCTGGAGGCAGGTTGTTCCACTGGTTAATTGTTCTAACTGTCAGGAAGTTTCTCCTTAGTTCTAGGTTGCTTCTCTCCTTGATTGGTTTCCATCCGTTGCTTCTTGTCTTGCCTTCAGGTGCTTTGGAGAATAGTTTGACTCCATCTTTGTTCCAAAATATCTTTAAAACATGGCCAGTGTTAAATTTTTTAAATGTTAAAACAACGGAAACTAAACAAGGTGAGAAGCAATCTAGAACTAAAGCAAAATTTCCTAACAGAACAATTAACCAGTGGATCCGCTTGCCTTCAGAAGTTATGGGTGTTCCAACACTGGAAGTTTTTTAAGAAGAAACTGAACAGCCAGTTGTCTGGAATGCTCGAGCAGTGGGTTGGACTAGCAGACCACCAAGGTCCCTTCCAACTCTTTTATTCTGTTATTTTGCTTCATTCTGTAATTGTAAATGAAGCTTGACTATTTCCTTGTCTAACAGAGCTGTAAAGCTGCCAAAACCACTCTCTCTCTTGTTAGGAGAGAAATTACTGAAGAGTGTGTCTACTCGCCAACTCTTCATTCATTGGCTCTGCTTTTTTGATTCATCTTCAATCTTCCAATTCTTTCCCAGTAATTTGAATAGAAGAGTAATAAATCTGGTCTATTAACCATAATTAAGACTCCTGCAAGTCCCCTGGACTGCAAGGCGATCAAACCAGTCAGTTCTAGAGGAGATCAACCCTGACTGCTCTTTAGACGGCCAGATCCTGAAGTTGAAACTCAACACCTAATGAGAAGGAAGGACTCACTGGAGAAGAGCCTGATGCTGGGAAAGATGGAGGGCAATAGAAAGGGGAGATAAGAGAATGAGGTGGCTGGATGGAGACACTGAAGCAGTAGGCATGAGCTTAAATGGTAGAGGACAGGAAGGCCTGGAGGAACGTTGTGGTTGCGATGGGTCAGAGACGACTTCGCAGCTAACAACAGAAGTTGTTGTTTCCAGCTTAAGGTTTCTTTCATGGGGGAACTCCCAGGAGAGTACGCCCCCCCTCCCCAAAAGAAAAGCCAAGGCATGGATGATAGAGCACATTAAAAAGAAAAATCAAAGGTTCAGCAATTGTAATAGAAACAAAAGTGAAAATGCTTTCATTGTGACTAGCCCCATGCAACTTTAGCTACCTAATTTTGATTGCCATAATTACTCCCCGAGGGAAACAAAGGTCTTGGTGTGGAGCTTGTTTGTTCAGCACGTGGTTTGGATTAATTGTCTACTGGAAGTTCCTGAATGAAGAATTGTTTCATCCTACCAGGTGCGTTAATTACAGACAATATGTTTTCTTTGAATTTCCATTCAGTAATAACCACAATATTTTTCACTCGCTACGTGGCTTGAATGCACTCTGCCTTTCTCTTGACTTGGGATGAGAGAATCAGAGAGAGAAATTAATCTGCAATCATCTTTGGAGATCTTGGTGGAAGCCCAAGACGGCATGGGCTATCTTTCTGGACAGCAATCAGATTAGACTGGAACTCTTCAAAATTACCACTTTCACTCATAATCCACAGGAGAATCCTAAGAAATTTCCAAGACCCACTTCCAAGTGCTACTCTTGGGTTTACAAAGGTCCTTTAGCTTCATTTGTGAACCAGACAACAAACACTCAGCTTATTCAGTCATTTCCAGTAGATACTGATACTCCTCAAGCTTGCTATTGATCTTTATTCCAAAACCTCTAAATAGGACTAGAACTGATCCAAAACTATGTGTCTGGCTTCAAAGAAACACATTTTTCCCACTGCAAATGGAAGAAAATGGCGTCCATGTTGCAATGTATAATTTATCTAAACCAGGGCTTTTCAACCAGTGGTACGGGTACCACCTGTGGTACATTGGCGCCTGGCAGGTGGTACGCGACCATCCTAGAAAAGTGGGGGAGGGGAATGATCTGAACCGGTGGCAGCAGCGCACAAGCCTGAGCGAGAGATGGATGGACCTGCAGGGCTGTCAGGGCTCAGCGGAAGCGCCAGGATCAGTGCCAGGCTCCAGCTGGAGCTCAGCGCTGATCCTGCCACTTCTGCTAAGCTCTGAAGAAGCACTGATCAGCTGGAATGTTGCAGCATCTCCAGGATCTTGTGATTTACATTCAGATGCTTGGCAACTGATTCATATTTATGATGGTCACTGTGTCCCAGGGTCATGTGAAGTGACCAAAACCTGCTGCAACCACTCAGCAGACGGGTGGGTGGGTGGGAAATAAAAACCAAAGACCACCCACCACACCCCCACTGCCAATCCTCAACAGAAATGCTCACAATGAAAACCTCAGACAGGAGGAAGAGCACAGCCAGGTGGGCAGGCAGGTGTCTTGCTCGGCTATGGCTTGGGGGGCACTTTTTTCAGTGCCATTGTCACTTCGAACAGTCACTAAGAAAACTGTTGTAAGTCGAGGACTACCTGTACTTTATCACTTTTTTCCTTTTTTTTTTTTTACTCATCAAGTTTTTGACACCTTGCTAGGCGACTGGTGGTACTCGGATATTGCCATATCCTAAAAGTGGTACAATGGGTGAAAAGGTTGAAAAGCCCTGATCTAAACTACAGCTAGTTTGGGACAGAAAGACCCATCTTCGCTAAGTAGGTGGAGAGCTTAGATAAATGAAGCTTTGGCTATCAAATCTTGCTTTTTCTCTCTTTACATTTGATCATCTTTTGCTGAGAATGTTATTGTTAACTAAACTATATTAACCATGGTAGAGATAAAAAGGTAACATTTGAGAACACTAGATGGCAGCACAGTTAATGGAAAAACAACAAATCAGTATAGCAATAGCAATTGCCTTAGACTTATACACACCGTTTCACAGGACTTATACACACCGCTTCACAATGCTTTACAGCCCTCTCTAACAATCTGGGTCCTCATTTTACCAAGCTCAAAAGGATGGAAGGGTGAGTCATCCTTCAGTGGGTCAGGATTGAACTTCTGGCAGTTGGCAGAATTAACCTGCATTTTTACTTACGACCACAATTGGGATAAGAATTTTGGCCACTAAGTCTTGGGGGCTTGTTAAGTGAGTTATGTGAACAGCCATGATTTTACAACAATATTTTACCATGGTCTTTAAATAAACCACATAACTGTTAAGTGTGTCTAGCTGCTGTTTGTTGGGAGCCAACTGGGAAGGTCATAAATTAACAATCACAAGACTGCGAGGGTCTCTATCACACAATACCAGGACAAGGAGGCACTCCCTAAAGCTCATAGCTAAGAAAGTGAGGACAAATAAAGGGAAATATTTCTTCACCAGAGGGTCGTTGATTTATGGAATTCACTTCCTGAAGGGGTCGTGACAGCTGTCAGCCTTGACAGCTTCAAGGCAGGGCTAGATAGATTCATGGATGCCAAGTGTATCAGTGGTTATTAAAACGGATGTCCATGTGCTGCCTCTATGTTGGTTGAGGCAGGCAGGATTCCCTTGGGTACCATTTGTTGGGGGTCAAGGGAAAGGGAGGGTTTTGCCTTCTCTTTCTGCTCAAGATCCCCATGTACAATTGGTGGGCCACTGTGTGACACAGAATGCTGGACTCGATGGGCTTTGGCCTGATTCAGCATGGCTCTTCTTATGTTCTTATGTTCTTATGATGGTCATAACTTTGAGGATGGGTCATAAAAAACTTTTCCAAAGCTGTTGTAAGTTGGAACTATCAATAAATGAATGGTGATATGTCAAGGACTCCCTGTATTGTTTTTGTAAAATCAGTTTTTGATCCCCAGCAGGATTTTAAAAAAATACACTGATAATTGAGTCTGTAGCCAGTAGTAACATTACTATAAAAAGAATAGCCATAAAAATATTTCAAGTACAGAGCAATTTATTTTACTTCCTGATTTAAAAAAAAATTGATAGAAACTTCTAATGTACATATGCATCTGTAATTTCTGAGTTTATTAACTAATAGAACCTAATATGCAACATCGAATGATATCAAAGATGGCTTTAAAATACAGCTTAGTCCTTGACTTAGCAAATTTATTTAGTGACCCAAGTTAAAATGACACTAAATAAAGAGACTTATGACCGGTTTTCAAATGTCTGTTGTATATTGTAGCAGCTGCATGCTTGGCAACTAACTGACCCATGCTGGCTGGTGAATTCTGGGAGTTGAAGTCCACAAATCTTACAAGTTGGCAGGTTTGGGCACCCCTGCTCTACAACAGGGGTCTTCAAACTTGGCCCTTTTATGACTTGTGGACTTCAACTCCCAGAATTCTTCAGCCAGCATGCCTGGCTGAGGAATTCTGGGAGTTGAAGTCCACAAGTCATTAAAGGGCCAAGTTTGAAGACCCCTGGTCTACAATTTCTTGGCCATATAAAAGCTTGAAGCTGCAGAAAGAGACCAGGGGCCCTTTAACTCTATAGTCTCAATTGAGTAGACCTAAAGAATCACCTGATCCTAATATATGCTGTTCAGGATTTTCTTTGATTGCAAACAGATGTGGAATAGTAGCCATTCTGTTAATAGTTAAGTTGGCCTTCAAACTGAGTGGAATTCTCCTGAGCCCTGATGTATCTTCATTTTTTTTCTGTGAGTAATTCACATTTTATTGATTTCTTCAGGTTTTTCCGTCTAGACAGGACATTTATTTGGTATTGTACATAACTTTTTTTTTCTCCACATAGCATGTGGCTGGATTGATTTGTTTTTATAAATATTTCCTGTGCTGCCCGTGAAGAATTTGGGACAATTCACATTCAAAAAATAAAACATAATTAATTGAAAAGCAGGAGAGGTTGGTAAAATGAACATAAATCCAAGTCAGGTTTGACTAAAGAGAAGCAGCTCTTGAAGGAGGACCAAGTATAATTATTGAACTATATTTTATAAAGTTTAATAACTCCTGGTCATGTTTCCTTTGATGAGGGGAAAGTTTATTTCATTATTCAGGAAATTACAGGCAGTTCCTCAACTTACGACCACATAAATTTCTGTCGCTAAGTGAGACAGCTGTGAAGTGAATTGGGATGGGATAAGCCAGTGAAAATGGCCTAAGTGAAATACAAAATTGGGACAGTTTACAAAAAGTCCACTTAAAAAAAACCACACGCCTGACTTTTGTTCTCCAACTGAAGTCAACGTCTAAAATAGACAAGATTTCCTATTGATTCCTTCAGAGTGCTCTTATGTTCCCTGCCACCCTTCAGATGGAACAGAAGGAGAGTACTGTAAAACGAAGCACAACATAATCGGCGCAAAGAGACACAATCTCTTGTCACTGGTACTGAAACCAGAAGCAAGGAGCAATCAACCAGTCCACCATTGGGTGACTTCTATAGAAATGAGATGTCTTATATGGGCACCTGTATAGGTACACCTACACACACCTACATCATCTCATTCTTTCCAGTAATCTCCAAACGGTCTTGGGTCATCTCAAACTGTAGAGGAGGACCAAGATGGCGGAGAAAATAAACAGCAACTGTGGTAGGCGCAAAACTCTGCCAGACTGCCAAGATTCTCTTACCACACCCTATATCGATAAAGTAGGACTGCGGTGTTTCTAGGGATAACTATTTCCTGATCTTGCCTCTTTTGGAGGATTGACACACATAACTTTTTTTTTTTGTTAAAAAGGAAGTTATACCACTTTAGTATTGTGTTGTTTTGTAGTGAAGTACAAGCAGTTGTGCTCAGAAGGTTTGATTGCTTGAATGAATAATAACAAGGCATTTCTCACCAGAGTACCAGGGAATGGTGCACAGGTAGACTTTGATTTATAACGGTTTGTATAGTGGCCATTCAAAGTGACAACGGCACTGAAAAAAGTCTCCGAACACAATTCAAAGTGTTGGTTATGACCTATAAAGCCCTATATGGCAATGGGGCAGGATACTTGCGGGACCGTCTTCTGCCTCATGAATCCCAGCGACTGGTTAGGGCACATAGGGTTGGCCTCCTATGGGTCCCGTTTGTTGGACAGTGCCGTTTGGTGGGATCTAGGGTTAGGGCCTTCTCTGTTGCTGCCCCAGCCCTCTGGAATCAACTTCCCTCAGAGGTTCATACTGCTCCTTCCCTCCTAGCTTTCCGTAAACTTTTAAAAACACATCTTTGCAGACAGGCTTGGGGCGTGTGAGCTGCGTTCTGCCCCTGGGCCTTTGCTTGGGAGTGTATGTTGTATGAGTGAGTATAGTTTTTATAGTTTTACAGTTTTTATATTGTACCATTATTTTAAGTGATCTATATATTTCTGTACTTATATTTCTGTTGTGAGCCGCCCTGAGTCTGGGGAGAAGGGCGGCATATAAGTCGAAATAAAGATAAAGATAAAGACACGACCATTTTTCACACGACTGATGCAGCATCCCTGTGATCACATTCAGACCCCTGGCAACTGATTCATATTTATGATGGTTGCAATGTCTCAGGATAGTGTCCCCTTTTCGCAAAGTGTCTTAACAAAGCAAAGTCAACAAGGAACCCAGCTTAACTGTGTTACGAACTGAACAAGTTGCAGGGATTCCTTTAACAACTGTGGTCAGGCAAGTTGTAAAATGGGGGCAAAGCTCACTTCAATGTTTCACTTAGCAACAGAAGTTTTGGGCTCCTCTCAGGGAAATATAGGTACATCCTGTGTGGAGAGAAGTCCCAATGACCCACCCAGATTGGATCCTAAACACAAGCTTTACTATACAAGGTTTACTGAATGGTTCATAAGAACGAGCTCCCCCCCGAACTCCGTATAATAACAGATTTACGCACCTTCCGTCGGGAACTAAAAACATTCCTTTTCCGACAGGCCGGCCTGGCATAGAAGCTTCGGTTCCAATAGGGTCAAAATGTTTTAGGGGGACTGAGTATTTTTTAAGATTTTAAATTTTGTATGTTTTGGGTTTTAAATGGGATTTTGGCCAAATGATTTAATTTATTTTTAATTATTTTAAATTTTGTATATTTATACGTTTTTTAAATTTTAGGCTGTACACCGCCCCGAGTCCTTCGGGAGAGGGGCGGTATAGAAATTTAATAAATAAATAAATAAATAAATAAACATAAGAACATAAGAAGAGCCCTGCTGAATCAGGCCAAAGCCCATCGAGTCCAGCATTCTGTGTCACACAGTGGCCCACCAATTGTACATGGGGATCTTGAGCATAAAGAGAAGGCAAAACCCTCCCTTTCCCTTGACTCCCAACAAATGGTACTCAAGGGAATCCTGCCTGCCTCAACCAACATAGAGGCGGCACATGGACATCCGTTTTAATAACCACCGATACACTTGGCATCCATGAATCTATCTAGCCCTGCCTTGAAGCTGTCAAGGCTGACAGCTGTCACGACCCCTTCTGGAAGTGAATTCCATAAATCAATGACCCTCTGGGTGAAGAAATATTTCCCTTTATTTGTCCTCACTTTCTTAGCTATGAGCTTTAGGGAGTGCCCCCTTGTCCTGGTATTGTGTGATAGAGAAAAGAATTTTTCTCTATCCACCTTTTCTATCCCATGCATGATTTTATACACTTCGATCAAGTCACCCCTTAAACGCCGTCTTTCAAGGCTGAAGAGACCAAGGCGTTGCAATCTGGTTTCATAAGGGAGGCGCTCCATTTCCTTGATCATTCTTGTTGCCCTTTTCTGCACCCTTTCCAGTTCCATTATATCCTTCTTGAGGTGCGGTGACCAGAACTGTACACAGTACTCCAAGTGTGGTCTCACCATCGATTTGTACAGAGGCAATACAACACTTGCTGACTTATTTTCGATTCCCTTCCTAATCATGCCAAGCATGGAATTTGCTTTTTTTTACTGCTGCTGCGCATTGGGTTCAAAAGAGTAACCCTTCCTTTAAAAAAGAAAAGAATTGCAATGCAAAAGGCTCCTCAATAATTAAAAGCAATGAAACTGGGAATAAATGAAAATAGAATGAATTTCATAAATAATCAGCAATGAATAGAAGTGAATGAATGTGTCAGACTGGTCCCAGTTTGCTCTCTAGGAAAAAAACGACCCTTGACTCCATAAGGGTTAGGGAAAATGTTCTTTTACTGGAGATGTTGAGTGCAGCGTGGAGCGAGGCAAGCTCTGAAGAAAAACCATGCAAAAATCATACATGGCAGGGGTCTCCAACCCCCGGTCCGTGGACCAGTACTGGTCTGTGACATGCCAACAACCGGTTCACACAAACAAGGAAAGCCCCATCCACAGGATGCAGGCTGCACACAAAACCACACACTCTCCAGTCCATGGAAAAACCTCTTTCCACGTAACCGGTCCCTGGTGCCCAAAAGGTTGGGAACCTCTGATATATGGAAAGCAATCCCTAGTGTCCAAAGCCCTCCCCTTTGGGAGAGTAGTCCAATCTGGTCTTGTTCCGATGTTTTGGGAACGTGGTGCCTCCTTCCCCAGGGCCAGTGTCCTTGAAAAGGAGGAAGACAATTGGGCTTAGCACTCTGGTTCCTGTCTGTGGCCATACTCTCTAATTTCCCACAAGATTCCTTCATACCTCCAGCACACTTCCCCTCGCAAGTCCCCCCCTCCCAGGCTATGGCAGGTATTAGCAAGCTTCAAAGCAGAACAAGGTATGCAGCTGACATTGCCGGGGTTCTTAACCTTGGCAACTTTAAGACTTGTGGACTTCAACTCCCAGAATTCCTCAGCCAGCAAAGTCTTAAAGTTGCTAAGGTTGAGAACCCCTGGTTTAAAGTGGTTTAAAGTGATTCACTAAAGTACAGGATTCACTCACAAGAGGGCTCCAGAGCACACAGATTTACAAGCTCCAGCCTGAGATTGGAAGGTACAGTATATAGAGCTTGCCTTGTTAAGTAGAAACTGGATGAAACTCAAGACTTTCGTCAGGTGTACCCATGTCAGTGTAACTGTGAGCATAAATAAGGGAGATCAGAGCAGCAGGAGCTGTGTGTTTTTTTCTATACAGCTCTTGCCAGCTGCTTTCCTCTACATCAGACTTCAGTTGAGGTTTATCTAACTTGGTAACCTTATGTTTTTGATCTTCGGCCAATCCATCAGTTTCATTATTCTCTCTCATTTTCCTCCAGTTAGGCTTCAAAGCTTCCATTTCAGATGGAGGGTATTTGTAAAGAAAGGAGGACAAATTGCTTGAAAATATATGCCCATACTTTTAAGTCCATCTCTGCTAGTTGACGCATATTTTGCCAATCAACATCCATTGGATTTTAAGTATTTTTGATAAGGTAGAGAATTGAGTTGTTTTTCTATGATGCAGGACTGTGTTACAAAATTGAGAGACGTGCTAATTCTAAGGACAGACATTTCTGGTTTATGCATTAGTTCAAAAGTACGGAATTAGGTAAACATGAGGCAAACAGCCTATTGCCCCCCCCAACAACCTGGGTCCTCATTTTACTGACCTCGGAAAGGATGGAAGGCTGAGTCAACCTTGAGCCTGTGTGGATCGAACTCCTGGCAGTCGGCAGAATGAGCCTGCAATATTGCATTCTAACCACTCTGCCACCATGGCTCAAATAGGTTTGAATATGGTAGGCTTATCTGGAGCAAAGGTTCATACTAAAATCACACGAGTGAGTTATATACCAAGCTGCCATAGATCAGGGGTCTTCAAACATGGCAACTTTAAGATTTGTGGACTTTGACTCCCAGAATTCCTCAGCCAGGCTGGCTGAGGAATTCTGGGAGTCGAAGTCCACAAGTCCACAAGTCTTAAAGTTGCCAAGTTTGGAGACCCCTGCCTTAAATAGTTGCAGAAGTAATACCTCATATAGCCACTGGACCTGTATTACCTGACTCTTGTTAGCAATCTATCATGCAACTGTTCCTTTCAGTTCAAAGTGGTTTAATTTCTAAAATTCTGTTTTCTTTTGGATTGCCTGTAGGTCCCTTTTGCTCTTTTGAATATTACATCCCCAAAGGAATTGGGGATTTTTTGGGGGTTAAACTGTGATCTGAAGGATCTTCTCTATATAGCATATGATCAAGGACTTGCCTGATATGGTAATGATAATCTTTGATTTTTTTTAAAAAAAAACTGGTATTCCAAATACTTTAACCTATTTCTGAACATTTTTGTTTGCAGTGTTAAATAAAACGGTAAGTGAAGGAGAGGAATGGACTCCAATTTTCTTAATCTTAATTTCCAATTTATTATTTTTTTAAAAGGGCCAATCTCTTTTTCTCTGTAACAGAAATAGATTGTGGACTACCTGTATTACAAGCCAATCTTGTTTAGCCAAGCAGTGCTAGACACGGAAAAACTGCAATTCCCAAAAAATGGAGCCTTCCTTAGGAACATTCACTCAAGGGATTCTGGGAATTGGGGTTGGGAAAGCTGCCTAGAAACATGTGCTGCTGGTTGAATGACTATTATTCTCTTGCAAGATGAATTTTGCTTGAAAGATGGATTGTTTAATGTCAAAAAGGCTGTTGGCTAGCATTCTGGGTAATTCTGGTGGCATGTTTATGGGCAGATTTATTTACAGACATCTAAGCAGAGCTGGTGTTCTGTGGTTCCTGAAATCACTGGATAATTGAGGCGTTTGGGAAAGAGACCCTTTTCTTGATTGATGAAATAGAGACTTAAAGAAGTCAGTCAATCCTCCTAGATTCACTTTGAGGTGAATCTCCTTGTCACAGTAAATCAAAGGTGCCTCAATGAAAAATGGGAATTTTTTCCCTTCTATCTGCTTTCACAACAGGACAGACACATCTTCCACCTGTTTCTGTTTTGCATTTTCAAATGCTATGCATGGTATGCAAATAATGATTGCTGGAAATATTTAAAATAATATAGATAATAGAGGAAGGTTGTGGCAGGAATTGATCATTCTTAGCATAGTTGGCCTATTATAAAGAGACTTTAGGGTAGATCATCTTTCTGCTTGCTATTGTCATATTAAGAATTGTAGTAGTTTTTACACTGTAATTAAGTCCCTTATAATTACAAATGTCATTGGGTCTTAGGGCTAACATATACTGTTACAAAACCCAAAGGCATATGCACAACATAGAATTGAAACAACACTCATTCATCCCAGGAAAAGTTTAAACAAACTGCTTCCATAATTGCAAAGCTGGTACTTTCTGATTCTGCATCCATTTGTCTGAACATGGGTACAGAATGATTTTTTACTTTGCAATGCTGAGAATTCTGGGTTGTATGTAAGTTTTGCTCCTGTTTTGCCATGCTGCCAACCCCTGGTGCAGACTATTTTAGTAGGAGAGTTTCACATGTGCCGCTGAATATTTGTTTTACAAAATTAAATTATGATGATCGGATAGTTTAAAAGACTCATATTCCAGAGACAGGTCAACTATCCAGTCATCTGTCTTATATCAGGCAGCCAGTTGATTTTAAAATATGTTGGCCTTTGTTACTTGAATTTTCTTTTTCTCCATGGTACGAATTTGGATTTTTGAAGGAGATCCAATTAACTTTTCTGCTGGGACAGCCAACTGCATTTCCAAGAAGTCACACCTTTCCTGAGCGCTCAGCAATGTTTATTATTTACTAAGGATAATGAATATTTAATGTCTCTTTTGCTTTGACCAAGCTCCCAGAATGTCAAATGTTCCAGCAGTTGGAATCAGCTGATTAGAATGCAGAAGCAGGCACACCTTTTCAAGAAGTAACTTGTATTATACCAGCGGTTTTATGAATGAGGAAAAGTTAAATGAAATAAATGCATTTGCTTTTACTTATTTAGATGCCACTGCATGGTCCTGCAACAGGGTAACTTATTTATATTGGTTTGTTCCACTGATGAAGAAGTGATTTGATCAGGCATGAAAACAGAAGAACAAAACAGGGTTGTGAGCTGGAAATAGATCGATAACTTAGTGATGATCAGGTTTAACCAGTCAATTCTTTCCTTATGAATGGATTTGTCTGTTGTGCTCCAACATCAGTTTCCACAACAGTTTGCAGGTACATACTGCATATAGATACAACAATGTAAGAAAGAAAGTTTTTTTAAAAAAACATGAGCAAAACAATAAAAGGAAGATTAAATGTATATTTTTATTCAATTTAATTCAACCAGTTTATTGTAATGACATCTGAATCAAGTGACATGGAAAAGCCTGGGAAATGTAATTTTCCTTTTTATTTTTTTTAAAGAGTGGTTAAATTTAAAATCGTTCTCTACCTACTTTAGAGTTCACCCTATGAATGTTGTAAACTATAATAAATAATAAAGTTGGAAGGGACCTTGGAGGTCATCTAGTCCAACCCCCTGCTCAGGCAGGAAACCCTATACCATTTTGGACAAATGGCTGTCCATTCTCCAAATCAAATTGAATGGAAAATGGATGATTGCTTTTTGGCACTAGTGCCCAGTTCAATTTATTATGGTCATAGACCAGTCCTGCAACTTAGTTGGGGAAAGTTACTGGACATTATAGCCTTGGATTAAATTGTTGATTTCTACTGTGATTTTTGCTTTCAGTTTTTTTCTCCTTTAATGTATTACGTTATATCTTGCAATATGTGCAACACATCAGTAGAGGGCACACCTCTCCGATTCATTCTTAGGATGTCAACTCAAAACAGCTTTCTGCTATTTTCTGCTTACAAGAAACAGCCTCATAAACAGTTGGAATTTAGCTTATTTTTGCAGTTCTGTAATGCAAGTTAAAAAAAAAGGCAAAAAACTCTGCTCTGCTTGTGTGTATATTTAGAAATTAGGTTTTTCTTCCTTGTAAACAGAAAGGATTTGAAATGTATACAAAGAAAGTTCAGCTACAGTATATCTCTTGATTATTTTTAAAGTGCTATTCAGATGAAATGTTTGGAACATAACTTTTTTTTTTTTGGCTAAGGTCAAGCCGTAAGAAATTACTGTCATAACCTACAACTCATTTATTTAAATAACGGATGTGAAAAAGTCTGCTCCATTACTGTTTTTTTTTGTTTGCTCTCCTTTGTAGTAAAGGTTTCAATTCAAAACTGAGGAGAATCAGAGGACTATTTTAGCTAATGGGTCATCCGGCAACACAAACAGATTATGATTGAGTTGTTTTGACCCCGGGGAACTTTACTGAGCTAATGAAATAGCATAGCCTCTATGCTTTTCTTAAACACTCTCATAGAGGTAGATAAAAGTTGAACAGCTGAATGCTGGATGAAAGTTAGAAAGACCAAAAGCTGTAAAAATCAACCATGTATATTTCTGGAAAAGCAAAGCATTAATTCAAGTTGGGTTTTTTTTTTTTTAGAATCCTAGGAATCCTTCCTGATTGGACACTAGCTGTACAAGGACTCCCAAGTTATTGAGTTTTATAGCCATTGTACCGAGATGAGATCATTTTCTTATTGCCATCATCTTTTCCTTGTTCCATGCCATCTCCATCCGACTGGAGAAGATGAAAGACCAATAGTTTGAGACTGGCTTGTTTAGAGTTCGCCATCCACAGACCCGTGGAGAAAATGTCAAGAGAAAAACCAAATTATTAGATGAGTCTCGCTTTCGGGGTCATGAGAAAAGAAACTCAAACAGAATGCTTGGATTTGCTCCTTTTTCAAAGGAGAAGAGCTGAGGATTCCATTATGGTGTTCTTTGCTCCTTAGTTTTGGCATTTCACTTTGAATGTGGTTTTTTCTGAGTTCTTGATTTGCACTGTTGAAGCTCCAAAAGCTTTTTTGTTTTTGTTTTCAACTCTGTCCCTGAATGCTTAAATGATTGGAGAAAATGAACCTCAGTAGGTTCTCTACATCTTTGTTGAACAGAGTGTTTGCTTTCTGTCATCTGCTACTCAGCTTCTCTCCTCTCTGTCTGCAAGAGTCTCTGTCACAGATATTGGTCTTGCTGCAGTCCATATTAGCAAGTTCGTAGTATGGTCAGAAGATTAATTCTGAACCTGTCTATTGTATTTACTGCTTAGGTTTTTGCCCAAAATGGTGCTTACAAGACTGATCTTTCTAGAGCAGTGGTTCTCAACCTGTGGGTCGCGACTCCATTTGGGGTCGAACGACCATTTCACGGGGGTCGCCAAACATGGCAGTCCGCCATTTCCCCCCATTTCCCCCCCATTTCCCCTCGGCCGTCGCGCACACACCGCGCATGTGCGATTCGGGCTGTCGCGCCGTGCATGCGCGGTTAGGCCCGTTGTGCACACGCTGTGCGTGCGCGGATAGGCCATTGCACCACGCATGCACGGTTTGGGTCGTTGCGCGCGCTGCGCGTGCGCGGTTCGGTCCGTCGTGCCACGCATGCGCAGTTCAGGCCGTCGCGCCGCACATGCATGGTTTGGCCACCACGTGCACCATGCATGCGCGGTTAGGCCTGTCACGCTGCGCATGCGCAGTTCGTGCCGTCGTGCCGTGCATGCGCAGCGCAGGTTGGGGTCGCGCCACACATGGGCGGCGCAGGTGGGGTCTCGGCCTGAAAAAGGTTGAGAACCGCTATTCTAGAGGTAAATACCTTTTCTCTCTTTCTGTCTTTTTTTTTCTTGTTTCCTTTTCTCTGTTGAGTGGGATCTGCATCCCATTTTTTCATTCCAGTTTATGTGAAGAATGACTAAGTTTAAAACATTGCTTGTTGATTACAGAATTCAGTATGCCTGCTTATTGCTCTCCCATTGTGTCAAGGATAATGATATGTGGTTCTACAGATTTGTTTTTGGCCTAATCCATCCATCCATCCATCCATCCATCCATCCATCCATCCATCCATCCATCCACCTCTCCATTACATCATAAAACTTCAGGAGCAGTCTTGTCATTAGTTGGAGTCATGCACCCACTCAGGCAGCCTATGTTGGGAATTACAAAAAAAGCAGCAAAATATTATTTTTACTTAAAATCAACCTTTATTTACAACATTCAAGGCTACCCTTGCAGAGTGCTCGGAGACTACAATTAGTGCAAAATGCAGCTGCGCGAGCAGTTGTGGGTCTTCCTCGTTGTGCCCACATTTCATCAACTCTCCGCATGCTGCATTGGTTGCCTATTGGTCTCCGAGCCCAATTCAAGGTGTTGGTTATTACCTGTAAAGCCCTTCATGGCATGGGACCAGGATACTTACGGGACCGCCTTCTGCCATATACCTCCCTACGACCGGTGAGAGCGCACAGGGTCGGCCTCCTCCGGGTCCCGTCAGCGAAACAATGTCATCTGGCGGGCCCTAGGGGGAGGGCCTTCTCTGTTGTGGCGCCCGCCCTCTGGAACCAACTACCTCCTGAAGTCTGTTTTTCTCCGACCCTCCCGGCCTTCCGAAAGAATTTAAAAACCTACCTCTGCCGGCAGGCCTGGGGATGATTGTTGATTGTGGTGTGATTGATGTGTATGTATGGGGTTTTTATTTTTAATGTTTCTTGTTCGGATTTGTTGCAATTGTTTTTATATATATGTTGTGAGCCGCTCCGAGTCTTCGGAGAGGAGCGGCATACAAATCCGAATAAATAAATAAATAAATAAATTTAGGGAGTAGGATTCACACCTTAATACAGAAGATTCCCAAAGTGAATATAAAGATAAAACCAGAAACTTTCCTTTTGGGTTTAATGGAAAAAGACTTGGAAATTTTTTGGGGGGGAATGTTGATGGCAGCAAGATTGCTTTATGCACAAAAATGGAAGGACACTTCAATCCCCACAGTGGACGAATGCCTGCAGAAGTTGATGGAGTTAGCAGAGATGGTTAAACGGACTGCTTTGATTAAAGAAAAAGAAACAATTACTTTTGTTTCTACTTGACAATGGCTTCTGGACTTTGTGCTTGAGGTGGAAAAAAATGAAACTTTGATTTTGGGTTTTACTGATTAGATAGATCTGTTGTTATAGAAATGTCTAGTTTATACTACTATGTAAAATTAAAAAGTTGAGATTTGATACTATGATCTTATTCTACTGCACCAAAAGGAATTGGAAGTCAACGCCTTTTCTTTCTTTTTCCCTCTTCCCTACACTTTCCCCTTCCCTTTTTATTTTCTTTTGTATTTTTGTTTTTTATATTATACACTAATAAAATAAAATAAAATAAAATTTTGGGGGGAAAACTGTCTTGGAAGGATGTGGATAGAAACTGACCAGGTCTCTGTTGCAGCCATTCTGCTAGTTACTAATTGAAGAGAACTTGAAACAATTGGCTGCAACCTACACCTTATAACTACACTACTTGAAAGAGCGCAGTTTCCATTGGAATTGGGTAGTACTTTACTCTGGAAACATTCTTCCCTTGTTTCCACCACTATTTCTGGATTATATAAAACGCTTCACACAAGGTCAGATCCATTCAAGCTGATATTTGATAGCTAACAATTCTGCAGAATTCAAGAAAGGAGATCTCCCAGCTGTATCTGAGATGTCAGGGATTGAACTAGGCACGTATTCTACTTTTCCTATACATTTCTTGGGAATGTTTAGGAAGACACTGAAGAACGTCCCTACATGGTGACTTTTCTCAGGAACTCTCTGCCCCAGGGTGTTTGAGAAGGAGCCATCGGAGAGCAGTTGAACATCCAAATTCTAAATCGAAGGTTGCAGTCAACTTTCAGATTCCATCTGACAACTAAGTGAGCAATGAACAAGGGCTTAAACACTGAGAAAGGATTGTGGATTGGAGTCATTTTTGCCTCCCTCTCCAATTTTTATTTCTTTGTGTACCATCTTGCCTTACAAGAGGTGTTCTTGTGAGTCAGTTTTCATTAGTATGATAGATTTTTAAACTGTTTGACAGAGAAGGTATTTATCAGAGGCCTTGTGATTCTCAAGACAATGGAAACTGAAGTCTATTTGTTTATCATGTATAGTTCAATATAACTATATTTTTAAACACTGATATGTCACTCAAAGGATACTTTAACAGAGCCCTGAAACTCCTGAGTAATAGGTTTGTTTTGTTTTTCCTAGAAATACTTTTGTATGAGAAGTGTGTGGTTCCCATATACTGTAGGCTCTCTAAATAACCTCCCTGAGCTAAAAGGAATGTTAGTTATTCTAAGTATTTACTTTCAGAAGTAAATCTTAAACAGATGAGGAGCAAGTATTAAGCTGCAACATACAGTACTTTCAGGTTTTGAACCTGGAAAAAGGACTTTGCACAAGGACAAAACAGTATCTTTCTGACAGCCACTTTGGTGTGGAAGTGAATGCAGTAGAAGCAACTGGAAGGTTTTATGAGTTCCAATCCTGCCTTAGACTTGAAGTCAGTGGAAGTCTTTTGGGCCAGTCTCTTTCTTTCAGCCCAAGGAAGAAAGCAATGGCAGAGCACCTCTGAAAAGTTTTCGATGGATGGATGGATGGATGGATGGATGGATAGATAGATAGATAGATAGACAGATAGATACTGATAGATACCCGTAGATACTCGTAGATACTCGTAAATAGACAGACAATCTGACTGATTTTATTTTGGTCAGTGATCAGATAAAACTGAACATATATTCAGCAGTAATTTGGTTCACCAGGCTATGGACAATTTAAAACCATATCATTTTCCAGAAGCCTTCTTTCTTAAAAGTATCTCCAAAACATCCCTGGAAGCATCTGAGGGGCAGGATAAGAAGTAACAGGTGGAAATTCATTAGAGGAAGATCCAACCTAGAATTAAGGAGAAATTTCTTGACAGTGAGAATAGTTAATCAGTGCAATAGCTTGCTTCCTGGAGTTGTGGGTGCTCCATCACTGGAGATTTTAAAAAATAAACCGGATGGCTATCTGTCTGGAATGGTTATACAGTCTCCTGACTGAGAAGGTGGTTGAACTAGAAGACCTCCAAGATCCATTCCACCTCTGTTGTTCTGTAATTCTGTAAGCCGTTCAACTCAGCTTGTTTCTTCCAAGGCCAGGCTTCTCTTTTTTTTTCTTGCCATAGAGATCTGTCACAGCTCTCATCTGCAGAGGAGACTCTAAGACTCTCTTCACTCCAGTTAGCAGCTGAACTTGTTTATTTTTATAAAAGTTTGAAATCAATTCCCTGGTGGGTCTTTTGGAAGAGATTTTGAGGTTACTGCTGTATGTCTATGTGGCATGTGTAGTGTTGTGTGCATGGGTCACTCCTGGGAAGATATGACACAGCATCCAAAGATAGAAACATGGAAAAGATGGGCCAGGCACATCTCTGTTTTTCATTTCACTTGTTTCTGCTCAGTTCCTTTATGCTAATCTGAAGTTGTGTTCTTTTGCTAAAAAAAAAAAAGCTCGATTGGATATTGGATGTAAAAAGCCTTTCTCTTTGGTCTCATGTGATTAATGACCTCAAGCTATATATACTTATAGGACTGCTTTAACCAGTTTCACTCAACCAGCCCTGAGAAGGAGCATTAAGGGTCACCATCCCCACATGAACTGAAGGAGGGGACCAAAGAAAGATTTTTCCATGGCTGCCCCAGCTCTGTGAGGATGGCACGATTCTTAATGAGTAAAGAACATCCAATCATACTGTATATCTTTTCAGAAAGCTTTGAAGACCATCCTATTCCTACAAGCTTTAAGCCAGGGGTGCTCAAATGTGGCCATTTTAAGACCTGTGGACTTCAACTCCCAAAATTCCCCAGCCAGCTTCTGTTCAGTTCAGTTCTTCAAAGAACTGAAGAAGCTTCTACGACAGTGATGGCGAACCTTTTAGAGACCGAGTGCCCAAACTGCAACCCAAAACCCACTTATTTATCGCCGGGTGCCAGGTGGGCGTGTCCCACTGGGTGGGCGTGGCTGTGGTGGTCATGGAAGATTGGGTGGGTGTGGCCAAGGTGGGTGTGATCACCTCGATGTTGCTCGTGGGGAGGGACGCCTGTGGGGGGCAGGCAGGGTTGGGGGAGATCCAGGGGGACTCTGGAAGGTGGGGTGGTGGGCAGGAGGCTCGTCCTGCGGGGTGAGATGAGGCAAGGCGAGGCAAGGTGAGGCAGGGTGGGGGTGCCATTGTCACAGGGCAAGGGGAGGCAGGGGCCAGGGCAGCTGCTGCCTGACACCATCAGCCCCTGCACACAGAGGCCAGCGAGCACATGGGTGCTGGGATGCATGTGGGACCTTGGCGAGTTAGCAGGTGGCTGGTTGAAGAGGGACGGTTGCCATCTCCAGGGCATGGCATGCGTGCCCACAGAGAGGGCTCTGCGTGCTGCCTCTGGCACGCGTGCCATAGGTTCGCCACCACTGTTCTAGGATGAGAAGAGAAATCTCTTCCAGCCCTCTGCAATCAACTTCCCTCAGAGGTTCGTACTGCTCCTTCCCTCCTAGCTTTCCGAAAACGTTTAAAAACATATCTATGCAGACAGGCTTGGGGCGTGTGAGCTGCGCTCTGGCCCTGGGCCTTTGATTGGGAGTGTATGTTGTATGAGTGAGTATAGTTTTATATTGTACTACTATTTTAAATTACTTACATTTTTGTACTTGTATTTCTGTTGTGAGCCGCCCTGAGCCTGGGGAGAAGGGCGGCATATAAGTCAAAATAAAGATAAAGATAAAGATAAAGGAAGTCCAGTTGTCTAATAATAATAATAATAATAATAATAATAACAAGAACAAGAACAATAACAATAACAACAACAACAACAACAACAACAACAATAATAATAATAATAATAATAATAATAATAATAATAATAATAATAATAATAATAAAGTTTTGAAGAAGCACCTTTGAGACAACCATGACCTGGATGTCTGAGAATCTCCATAGACATTTAGATAATTTGCTGTTCATAATAAATGCAGTTTTCCGTAGACTTGGTGGTATTGCTAGGGAAGAAGGGGGAAAAAAAGAGGAAAACTTTCCATTTTAAAATCTTACTATTTCAACTGATTTGAATGGAAAGTTGTACAGAGTAAGCCAGTTAAATCAGATACGGTTACCATCCAGGGCACAGTTTTGATAGTCGTCTTATGTTAATCTGTATAGCATTTTAAATCATGCCATTTGTATTGCCTTGACTTTGATGTTGCCATTTGCCAAAGGACAATTTTCATTTAAATTCAGGTCAGCTGGTCATCAGCTCTACAGAAAAAGATTCATAACTCTAGGCACGAAAATAATTATCCGTTGACCTCAATGTCTGGGAGATCACTGGAGATGATCCTCCATTGTTTAAGATACGAAAGTCTTCTTGAAAGAGAGTGTCGGTTTAGAAATGGGGCAATTTTAAATAAATGCCATTTGTGACATGGGATTAGCAGTTAGGGTCCTCAAAGCTGCAGCCAATTTAAAAAAAGAAAAGAAAAGTCAAATCTTGGGTATGTAGGAGAGCATCAATATCTTTTATATTCTGCATAATTTATAGATGCTCACATATTCTGCAACATGTATTGCGAGTTTTCATTTTTGGATAGGTATTGTTTACAAGTGAGCCACAGCTGTTCTTAGAATCATAGGGCTTGAAGGGGCCTTGGAGGGCATCTAGTCCCACCCCCTGCTCAAGGCAGGAGACCTTATACATACCCTCCTGGCCAAATGGCTGTCCAATCTCTTCTTAAAAATCTCCAGTGATGGAGCACCACAACTCTGGGGTGGGCCAAGCTATTCCATTGATTAATTTCTCTTACTGTCAGAAAATCTCTCTTACTTTTAGGTAGGCTCTCTAAGGAAGGAGAATATTTGTAGATCAAGGTTGAAATGAGGGGTCCTTGGTGCTCTCTGAGCTTGCTGGTTTTGTTGCAGACGTTTCATTACCCAAGCTAGGTAACATCATCAGGGCTAGCAAGGAGTACTATTTGCTGTCGGTTTATATTCTGGTGTCTTGCCTGTCTGGGTGGGTGGGGCGGCCTTAGGGATTCTTTGGATGGGCTGTTTACTGTTGGCCCTTTGGCAGTTTCTTGATTGGGGTCTTGTTTACTTGATTGCTAGTCTGAAGGTGACCTTGGAGTTAATCTATGCTGATCTGAGTGTCGATTCCTGGTGGAGAGATGCTGGAGTCTTTTTTCTCTTTGGGGCTAGTTGATTGTCTCTTTTGCATAATTTATAGATGTTGCTCATGTCTATGTGTCTATTGATGGCTGATTTGTCAGAGTGCCAGGATTCTAGAAATTCCCTTGCGTTTTTGGATTTGGCCTGGTCTAGAATTGCCACATTTCCCCCCATTGAAACTATGCTTGGCTCTTTCCTTAATGGTCTTCTTCCCATTACTTCCGCTATCCTTCCCTCTGGAAGTTAAACTGGATTGAAGGTAGTGAGGACTCAAAGGGAGACTAAGTGGATGGTCGTCAGACTGTGGGGTGGACTGGGCAATTGAGAAACTATCCTGCAGTGGTGGAAGTTTTCCCTTGTTGCCATTGAAACGCTACAGAGATGTGGTTTAATCCCCAGGAATCCACTTGGCACAAGCAAGACTTTTCTTATTTTAATTTTAAGTTAGGCTAGCAAAAGACTAGCAATCTGCAAAGGTTAGCAAAAAAAAAAGCAAAGAAAGGAATCATAGCAGGATAGCACAACTTTAGGTTGCTCACAAAATACTTAAAACAAAAATATAACATCTGTATCTGTCTTTCCTTCCTCCCTCCCTCCCTCCCTCCCTCCATTTTTCTTTCTTTCTTTCTTTCTTTCTTCCTTCCTTCCTTCCTTCCTCTCTCCCTCCCTCCCTTTCTTCCTCCCTCTTTTCTTTCTTTCTTTCTTTCTTTCTTTCTTTCTTTCTTTCTTTCTTTCTTTCTTTCTTTCTTTCTTTCTTTCTTTCTTTCTTTCTTTCTTTCTTTCTTTCTTCCTTCCTTCCTTCCTTCCTTCCTTCCTTCCTTCCTTCCTTCCTTCCTTCCTACCTACCTACCTACCTACCTACCTACCTACCTACCTATATATCTCACTTCCTTCCTTCCTTCCTTCCTTCCTTCCTTCCTTCCTTCCTTCCTTCCTTCCTCTCTCCCTCCCTTTCTCCCTCCCTCCCTCCCTTTCTCCCTCCCTCTTTTCTTTCTTTCTTTCTTTCTTTCTTTCTTTCTTCCTTCCTTCCTTCCTTCCTTCCTTCCTTCCTTCCTTCCTTCCTTCCTTCCTTCCTTCCTACCTACCTACCTATATATCTCACTTCCTTCCTTCCTTCCTTCCTTCCTTCCTTCCTTCCTTCCTTCCTTCCTTCCTTCCTTCCTACCTACCTACCTACCTACTTATATCTCTGCTTACCTACCAACCTTGCCATTCCCTATGACACGGAACAAACAATAGCAGATATTTAATTATTTTTGACCCCATTCTCTGGTCACAAATAAATACTTAAAGAACTCCAAAGCTGCTCACAAATTTATTAAAAATAAAGCCACTCTAACCCTCAGGCTTAAGATATAAAAAGCATAGCCCCAGAGGGAAAATGGATTAGGGACAGGTGATAAAAAAGAGAAAGATGTTGCAATGCTGGCTTAGAGCTTGCTGCACCAGAGAAGTAAACCAACGAGTGCTAAAGTGTAAATATTCTGAATGCGGCTAAAAGGGAGAGATTAACGGAGAGGGTGCTTACTCCTGACTCGAGTGTATTTCTCTTTCAGAATGGTTCTCAACTAGTTCTCCTGGTTCTCAACTGTCTTTCAACCCTGTTTTATATATCAAAAAAGTAGAAAGTAAAAAAAAAAAAGCTGAGCTGGCAGCTACTGAGGGATGGCAAATGTGTGCTGCATTGCAACAATATGAAGCCAAATCTGTACGGTAGAAGCGTTCATTCAGATAACATAGCAATATGGATTTTTATCCAGGCACGCAATGATCTTTTTAAACATTTGACGCTGGCTTAGATGAAATGAGGAACTTAAATACAGTATGATGAGATTTTCTGCTAGTTAAAAAGATTTCTAGGAAAGGCATTTTCAGTGACATTTTTGGATTCAAACAATTCAAAAATGATGAGATATCACTGGTGGGACCCCAGTTTATTTTTTTAACTGCTAGTTATTACATTTTTGGGGGGGGGCTTGGTGGTAGACTTTGTATAAATATAAATAAGTTATTAGCTGTCCGTCGTACCACAGAGTAACTCTTGGAGGCATATATGTTTATGTATGTGTTTGCACATATGTGTGTGTGTGTGTATAATATACATACATACACGCACATACAGACAAACACAAGTATAAATAAATTGGGGAGGCAGGTGCTGGGGAGAATGCACAAATGGAGCTTTGTATGAGAGCACAAGCACTGTCTGTTCAAGTGCCCTCCCTCATTAAGTTTATGAGCTGTTAAAAAAATTGTTCTGATTGCTTCCTTACTATTCATGCATATATTGATTCTTTGGATAGTTTATAAGATCTTCAAAGGCTAGCTTGGTTCCTCCCAGTAAAGTTCTTTGTAATGAGCTGAGCACCATACAAGGACAATGCAAACAAACATCTTTTTGTTCTTGTCCTTGTCCAGTGATAGCAGGGCCAGGCAACTGGGTGCCCTCTAAATATTTTAGATTTCAGACATCAGCTTCAGATGGGATAGGCAATGGTAAGGGATTTAATGAAAAAAAGGATGACTTGATAGCAGTGTTATAATATCTCAGGGGCTACCACAAAGAAGAGGGAGTCAAGCTATTTTCCAAAGCACCTGAAAGGCAGGACAAGAAGCAACGGATGGAAACTAGTCAAGGAGAGAAGCAACCTAGAACTAAGGAGAAATTTCCTGACAGTGAGAACAATTTACCAGTGGAACAACCTGCCTCCAGAAGTTATGGATGCAGAGTTTGCAAGTTTTAGATAGATCCAAAAAAAGACGGTCTCACTGCTTTATGATTTGAGTGAAATAGTAACCATCTATCCAATTTGGTAATGGTTTTTGGTTGCACTGCTATGTAATTTCAAAAGAGGGTCACATATTCCAGTCATTGCATTTGAAGTTTAAATAAGTAAATCAATCAATGAAATGGAAGGTGCAAACAATGCCAATACCGAGAAGGGCTACAGAAATTATGAAGAAGCACCTTCTTGTTCAACAGGCAAGCACATTTATCATGATGTCAAATGCCTGCCAGGTTCCAGTCTTCTGTGGCTTTTAGAACAAGAGTTAATTGCCTTTATTATAGGTTTCGGCAAGAAACCCAAAGAAAATGTCTATATATACACAGAGGCACACGCACGCGCGCGCGCACACACACACACACACACGCAGACATGCACTGTCACATTTAGAAACACACAGACACACAGAGGGAGAGAATTGTAAAATTAACTTAAAAGGAAGACGTCTATGGAAATTCTCAGTCAACAAGGTCAATGGTTGTCCCATTGCTGCTTCTTCAGGAGGCAACTCAACTTTCTTGTTTTTCTTCGAAGACGTTTCGCTTCTTATCCAAGAAGCTTTTTCACTAGATCCTTCCATTCCCCACCATCTAGTCAGAGCTGAAGAAGCTTCTTGCATGAGAAGCGAAATGTCTTCAGAGAAAAATAAGAAAGTCCAGTTGCCTCGTGAAAAAACACCCTTGGGAACACACAGGTATACATCTTGTATAACGCCCACATTTTTCACCTTGTCAAACCAGGGTTGTCCTCTCCAACTGAAATCAGTCCTGGACTTTTTAAATAAATAATGTGCAAGTGACAGAGAGGTGAATAGGCGTATGTACAGTACGAGTTTGTACCCTGTCATCTACCACAAATGGGCAAGTTTTGGATATCCCCCCCCAAATAAATAAATAAATAAATAAATAAAACTCTATGTCAACGCTGCTAATATTGACACTCTAGTTATTTTGTAAGGTCTTTAATTGATTAGAGAAAGCCATATAAATCCACATTGTATATGTAAATGTAAATATTCATGTACATTTATTTACAGAGCATCTGCCTAGTTAATTATAATTATCCATATCCACTCTACATCTGTAAGCAACATAAACTGCAAGCGAGACCCAGGTTTTTAATCCCTGAATAATTTGAGACATAAATATATATTTCTGATGTTGAGAGCTTAGTCTTAGCAATAAGAATGGCACTGAGGATCCGTTTTTGTTATCCTGCCATCCATTTCCGTGTTGCTTGCTCAAAAGGATATGGACATTCGAAATAGCAAAACTCGGAGTCAAATATGCAAATTAAAACTGCTTGTAAAACAAAAGATCCTAGTTACAAAAATAATCTCAGTCTGTATATACTAAGCATCCTATTTCTCTCACACATACACACTATATTTATACAAAAGCATGCAGGTTATGTCATCCCTCTCTCTCTCTGCCTCTTTCCCTTACTTAATAGCAACTCCATGATTTTGTTCTACTTACAGGTAATTGGCCCAGCTATTTGTCTCATGCATTACAGTTAATCCCTGATTTACGACAGTTCATTTAGTGACTGTTGTAACATCCCCATGGTCACATGATCAATAATAATAATAATAAACTTTATTACGGTCGTAGACCAGCAATAAGGTCACATGATCAAAATGAGGAAATTGGCCACTGACATGTACTTATGACGGTTGCAGTGTCCCGGGGTCATGTGATCCCTTTTGGCAACCTTCTGACAAGCAAAGTCAATGGGGAAGCCAGATTCACTTAACAACTGTGTTACTAACTTTAGGAACTAAAGTGATTCACTGAACATCTGTGGTAAGGTTGTATTTATTTTTTTATTTTTTATTTTTATTTACGATTTCTATACCGCCCCTCTCCCAAAGGACTCTGGGCGGTGTACAGCCAAAATTAAAAAACATATCAATATACAAAAATTAAGATAATTAAGAATAAATTAAACAATTTGGCCACAAATCCCATTCAAAACCCAATACATTATATATCTTAAAAATAACTCAATCCCCTAAAACAATTTTAACCTTGCTGGAACCGGAGCTACTATGCCAGGCCGGCCTGTCTAAAAAGGAATGTTTTCAATTCCCGACGGAAGGTACGTAAATCCGTCATCGTATGGAGTTCGGGGGGGAGCTCGTTCCAAAGTGTAGGCGCTCCCACAGAGAAGGCTCTCCCTCTGGGGGCCGCCAGCCGACATTGTCTGGCCAACGGCACCCTAAGGAGGCTCTCTCTGTGGGAGTGTACCGGACAGCGGGAGGTATTTGCTAGCAGCAGGCGGTCCTGTAAGTATCCGGGTCCGATGCCATGGAGCGCTTTAAAGGTAGTCACTAACACCTTGAAACACACCCGGAAGGCCACCGGCAACCAGTGTAGCTCGCGCAGGAGCGGTGTTACATGGGAGCGCCATAACGCTCCCATCACTACCTGCGCGGCCGCATTCTGGGCCAGCTGGAGCCTCCGGGTGCACCTCAAGGGGAGCCCCATGTAGAGAGCATTACAAAAGTCCAACCTGGAAGTGACGAAGGCATAAAACGGGAAGAACTCATTTAACAAACTTTTCACTTAGCAACATAAATTTTGGGCTCAGTTGTGGTTTTAAATTGAGTACTTCCTGTAGAACAAGTGGAATGACAGTTGCTTGTTGAACCTGTTGTCAAAATATCCTCACCTCCCAGAACAAAACAGCAGAAGATGCAATAGATCTCTGATGATGCTGGCTGAATCCGTTGACAACGTTCTTAATAATGTTGTATATTTCACATAGCTTTGATTCCTATTTCTGTTTTTATTCTAGCTTGCAATTACTGGGTTGAAAGTTGTTTTGTGCTGCTGGCAAAAATAAAAGGAACAATCAGCATGGAGACCTAAACAAAAAGATATTACAAAATGAAAAAGCTCTGTAAACTTGTTCAACCATGGAGAGGAATCTATATTCTTTCAAGTCACGTCCCTGAATTTCTCCATCAATACTAGTATATACAATATCTGATGTTCTTCTCCTGAATTCATTGTATGCCCATTTTTCATCTTTAGTATCTTTTATTACTTTGAAATTATGCAGTGTGGTCCTGGGATTAGAGATTATTGCTTTTATTGCTGAGTGTAAATCAGGAATAAATAACCATAAAATGGTTCAGCGAAATCAGACCAGTATGATAATTAACTATGACTGCTAAATAAATACATATTCAAGATGCATGAAATTTTCTATAATATCACAGAATAAAAGCTGATATGGTTTGGGTGTATGGAAACTGACTTGAATCATCCATGCAAATGTATTTGAATTTTAGCTGAGTAACTTTTTTCCCACATAAATTTGTACATAGATTATGGCTGGATTGTGTTTAGAATTACATTACTAAAAAAACTTGATGGGAAGGTATCAGTGAATTCTCTTTACCCAAAATTGAGGATATTTTCATTCTTAATGTGTTTAAATCCAGAAAAAAAACATGTATACTTATGAAATTGAAAGTTTGGGTTGAATTCCTTATCTTTTTTAAGACCCCTTGTTGTTTTGTTCACAATTTAATTGCCTTGTTCTGTTCCATGATCAGCTTCTCAGGGGGAAATTTATAGCTAAAAAAACTATTAAAATAATTAAGTAACATGAAATAAATGCTGTTTTATCCTTCATGCTTTCAAAGACTTTAAATTTTTACAAAATGAAAAAAAAATCATAGACAAGAGGTGGCAGAGCTGAAGACAGAGAAAGCAAATTTCATATCCTATTAAATTCAACAACGAGCATCTATTTTCTGCTTCTCACATAGAATAACAGAGTGAAAGAGACCGTGGAGGTCTTCAGTTCCAACTCTTCATTCAAGCAGGAGAGTCTACCATTTCAGACAAATGGCCGTCCAGTCTCTTCTTAAAAACCTCCAATGTTGGAGCACCCACAACTTATTCACACCTGACAATTTACACTTGATTCTTCACACTTGACAATTCCCAAGACTATCTCACGCTGTACAAAGAAGACTGCATGTGGATGGAAGCTGCCTGATTATGAGAAGTCCTACAAGATCATAAGAATTACCTGACTTTTGAATCTTAACTCCATTGAATCATTCCTTTGAATCGCTTCTTCTTAGAGAAATGGATCTCCTTCCACAATTTGCCTTTTAAAAGGAATTTATCTCATGCTTCAGAGTAAACAACTCATGCAATTTATTTAGCAGACTAGCTTCATTAATGCTTCCTAAGCCCCTTTCAATGATAACAACAAGAAGAATGGCAAATGCTTGGCACTTACAATAAAGTAGAGATCAATTTAGCTACCCCTCTTAGAAAACAAGAGCAGATGGAAATATTAGCAGAAAGAGAACAGCAAAATTAATGTTTTGGGTTGAATTGAAGATATTCAATCTGTGGCTTGTCTATTGAACTTGGCCAATTGATGTTGCCGTTTAGTTCAAAAACTGATCTATAAGAAGGATTGGCCTTGTAACAGCTAACTGAAGCAGATCAAATGAGTTCTTATATAATGTGAAAATGTGATGAATCATTGGGTTCTTACAAATCCTTTTCTGGATGCGCTACCTTCTACAGTTCTCTGCGTGTTTGTGTGTGTGTGCCTGCAGGTGGGATATAAAACATTTCTTTACAGCAATGTGTTTGCTCATATGGAGATAGCTCTATAGCTCTGTGAAATTCCTAATCCATTGTTGCTCGCTTTACAGGGAAACTCAGAAGATATACAGCGAGCACAGTGCCTGTCTTTCACTTTCCAGATTGCCTGATTTTTGAGCTAGCATTTGTTGTATGCATCCTACCTAAAGTTGAAGTTTAGACTGCATGTTTCTTTATTTAGCGTATGGCATACAGTACAATGTCAGGGAAAGCTACAAATGCTAGACACAATGCAGTCCTGACAGCCTAAATTGCTAGTTCATTCTGTTTAGCACTTGCTGCAACGCAGGGGATGAACTAGCTTACACCAGCTGACTAGCTATGCTCGGGTTGCTGGCTCTTCCAGGCTTCTTCACCGGTCTCACTTTGGCTTACCTTGCCTCATGTTGTGTTGCCTTGTGCATCCGGCCAGGTCCAGCATTGGCTTCTGCTCTCAGCACACGTGAATGCAGCTAGGTTTTTCCCACTGAAATGGTAGTGATTTATCTACTTGTAATATTGCCTGTTTTCAAACTGCTGGTGGGGCAGGAGCTGGGACGCGAGGGGCGGGAGCTCACCCCATCTCACAGAGCTGGGCTCATACCGCCGGAATACAAACCATTTCTGGCCAGCCGTTCCAGTGTCATTAAGCTGATGTGCCACTGTGTCCCAGACTGTGTTATGTCTTTAAAGAAAACTTTTATTAAACAAGCTTTAACAAAGGGTTTGATTTTATTTTGGGACACATGTATATAGCAAACATATTTATACTTTCTCTTTACAATATTATTGTGTAGACAGTGGGGTACTTTGCCTTTTCTATATAGTTGGCTAATGCCATGAAATCCTCTCCCCCTTTGCCTTTGTCAACTAATTTTTACAGGGTTTCACGATTCTGGCCTCCTTATTTTTTTTATAATGTTTTAAATTTTTAATTCTAAAATGTTAACTGTTTTTAATTTTTGTACACAGTTTTTGATTTTGATGCTTGATTGTACACTGTCTAGAGCAGGGGTGTCAAACTGCCGGCCCAAATACAATTGAAACATAAGTTAATTAGAAAAGATGTTGTATATGGATGTTATTGTTATCCGTACAAACACAAAAAATGTTTATATTCAGCCTTGTATGTACTGCAAATATTATTATATTTATCCAAAGTTGACAAAGGAGAATAACATTGGAAGAAGGGAGGATCAAGGAAACACACTATTGATTAATATATTGATCATGGAGTTATAGAAATTAATTATTATTGTTTTTTCAAATATATGAACCCAGACAACACGCTGTTTACCAAGCACTAAAGATTGCAAAAAATCAATAAAATATATTAAAAAAATAAATAAATTAATTAAATGTAGCTAATATAGTCATTTTAGCCTTTCGCCCTTCATTCTGTTGCAGTGATATGAGAAAAATGTCTAGGGAGATTCTCAGCCATCCAGGTCTTGGTTGTCCCAAAAGTGTTTTGTCAAGAGGCAACTAGGCTTTTTTTTTTTTTCCTCTTGAAGATGTTTTGCTTCTCATCCAAGAAATTTCTGCAGCTCCATTCAACTTCTGGGATGAGAAGCGGAATGTCTTCATGGACATTCTTTCTGTCCCTTCCTGAAACTCACAATTCAGATATCTAAACCGAACAATATGATTTTTTCCCTTCCAGCTATCTGGAGAAAATTTTGGGTATAGAGAACTGCGATAACAGTTGCCTTTTGAAAAAGCAGCTTTGAGTGAGTGACAAGAGGGAATCTATTTTACACAGATGCAACTTTTTCATGGGTATGGTGAATTTTTGACCTCCGTTGCCTATATCTGATATAATTCAGGTGATTAACGTGCTTGGCAGCACTGTTCTAAGTGTATAAGAACTGCTGTGTTAAGAACAAGCTTTTACCAACAAGGACCATACCCTTTTATATAAACTGAAGACGCTGGAAGCAGTTGAGAACATGTATGGGTCACAGGAGTTCATATCTCTCTAGGGAGAACACATTGCAACCTAAGTCTTTTAAGGAGTGAGCTATTACTCTATAACCTTATCTCAGCTGAGTCCATAGTTACTCCGTGTCAGCCAATTGCAGCACAGTTCCCACTGCATATAAAAATATCTCTAATCCCCCTGATTTGGCAAGAGATTTAAATGTTGCAAAATCCCATTCCAGCTCTTTCTTTGTGTCTCTCATTCTACATATTAGTCACCTAATTTCAGTGGTGAAGGTCAGCTCTGTGTACATAATGCAATGGCAAGAAAATGCAATGTGGAAGCATTCAGTTTTCTTCTCAAAAAAGAAAAACAACCAACTGTTTTTAAGTCAGGGTGGCCAAATTCCCACAGGGTCAGATTCTGACTCCAGAGAAACATGATCAGGAAGGTCCAAAAATAGAACCAAGAAAAGTGGGCCTTGTCGGTTATCGCAGTTCTCTATACCCAAACATTTCTCTAGATAGCTGGAAGGGAAAAAAATCATATCATTTGGTTTAGATATCTGAACTGTGAGTTTCAGGAAGGGACAAAAATAATGAGTTCCCCCCCATTTTAATCAACTCATTTTATCTCTTTAACCACCACCTGGGTTTCAAAATCTCCTGGTTGTTTTAACCTCTTTCCCTCACCTCTTCATTTTTTGTATTTTACTTTTTGTTGAAACTTAATATATACATCCATCCGTCCGTCCATCCATCCATCCATCCGTCCGTCCGTCCGTCCGTCTGTCTGTCTGTCTGTTTGTCTTTCTATCTATCTATCTATCTATCTATCTATCTATCTATCTATCTATCTATCTATCTATCTATCTATCTATCTATCTATCTATCTATCCATCCATCCATCCATCCATCCATCCATCCATCCATCCATCCATCGATAGATGGTAGTTAAGGGTGAAAAATGGTCATAAGACACCTTTTTCAATGCCGTTGTAACTTTGAACGGTCACTAAATGAACTGTTGTAAGTCAAGGACCACTTATATTCCAGGGTTTGTGAGTTTAATGTTGCTTACGTAACTTTTATTTCTCCCACTGCTAAAGACGCTTGGCAGAAAAATATATTTTAGAAGCAAAAATGTACTATCTTAAGTCAGGGATTCATAAATTTCTGTCATGATATATTAATGGCTAAACAAATAAGGTAGAAAAGTATAAAAATAGTGCATGGGCCCATGTTATCTCAGGTCTGAAAAGAAGAATTCAGTTTCTTTCTTAACAATAGATTTATGAGCCCTTGAGGTAAAGATTTATCAGTCATGTGTGACTGTGTGAATGTGAGATCATGTTACACCAGCCACATATCATCGGTTATATTTTTATTTTATTAAAATGAAATAGAATTAATTTTTGATTCAAAGGATGATTTAAGAAAAAAAAGGAGGGTTCATTTTAGAACATAAGAGATTAGTTTCAAAGGAATGTATATATTTTAAAATCCAAGTGGCTTCACGCACTGCTTGGCTGATGTCTGAAGTAAAACAGAGATGGGGTTTCTTTAAATAACCTTGCTAATTATTTTATTTTCAGTTAACACCTTGACATTCTGTATCTTAAACTTCTCTCAGCTATAAAGACTTGAGTGATAGATTCATGCAGCTAGATAGTACAATTAACTTGCAGAGTTGAAGATTGGTAGCGTCTAATAGGGGTTTTTGTTTTTGTTTTTTGACAGCCCATAATTACTTAGATTGCATTAGTTGGAATATCTGTATAGCTCTCATTTGGGTGCTGTTGAGATTTTAAACCGTCTCCTGCTAACTAATCGACCACATGCCAAATCTTATTTTTTCCTCCCTGGAATAAATAACATAGGTCATACAATCAACAAAGAAGCTTCATTAAGAGCGAGTACAGTTAATCTAAAAGTTAAACAATTTTTCCTTTGAATTCACTCTTCCTTTCTTGTAGTTAATGTTATCCTTCTTAAAAAAAAAGATGGATTCTTTCTAATATCTGGAGATTTTCAGGCCATTGTGAACAATTAAAATATCTTTTTTTTCTACAATTGCAATAAAAATTATTAATAAAAATTATGTTCAGTTATACAAAAAAGGAGGCAGTCATTCTGACTTAAAATGGACAACTTTAAACCATTTTATTTACAGTTAGATTTCTTTGAAATTCCTATGGTTTATTCACACAGGATTGAACATATCAGATGTCAAAGTCCCTTAGAGATAAAAATAAAGTGCATAATACAGAGTCACAGTCAGCAACAATATCCAAGAAACCATCAAAACAATTATGGACACATTAAATAATTTTCCAAATACACATTTCTGTTGTTTATTAGTCAGGTCATTGGTGTTCCATATGCCAAATCTTTTGTTTGGAGTGTGTACTAATCTGATTTAGTTCAAGGCATTTCAGATACAGCAAACTATTAAAATGATAACAGAAAATGAAGTAATACTAGCATTTTATGCACTCAGATATTCTTTCTTTAGATGCAACTGATTGAAAGGGAATTGCACAAATAGATTTTTGTGTTGATTTGTTCTAGGATTCTAAAGGTGGAACTAGAAAGTTCCCATACCATCAAGTTATTGCTTCAGGTATATAGAGTGCAGGAATTATTGTGAAAAAAAAAGAGCTTTTTCTACCTGCTCACCACAATATTTCCCATGTACTTTTTTCTTTATTCCCTTGAGATGTTTAAACCTACCCTGGATGATAATTGAATATTGGAATTGGAAGAACATTAAAGATATCCAGTCTAGAACTAAGAAATTTCTTGACAAAGAGAATGATTGATCAGTGGAACGGTTTGCCACTCAAACTTGTGAGTTCTCCAACACTGGATGTTTTCGAGATGAGATTGAATAGCCGTTGGTCCAGAAGGGTACAGGGTCTCTTGCTTAAGCAGGGGGTTGGACTAGACCAGGGCTTTTCAACCTTTTCACCCATTGTACCACTTTTAGGATATGGCAGTATCCGAGAACCACCTAGCAAGGTGTCAAAAACTTGATGACAAAAAAAGGAAAAAAGTGATAAAGTACAGGTAGTCCTCAACTTACAACAGTTTTCTTAGTGACTGTTCGAAGTTACAATGACACTGAAAAAAGTGCCCCCCAAGCCACAGCCGAGCAAGACACCTGCCTGCCCACCCAGCGGTGCTCTTCCTCCTGTCCGAGGTTTTCATTGTTGTGAGCATTTCTGTTGAGGATTGGCAGTGGAGTGTGGGGATGGGTGTTTGGTTTTTATTCCCCCTATCTGCTGGGTGGTTGCAGCAGGTTTTGGTCACTTCACATGACCCTGGGACACTGTGACCGTCATAAATACGAATCAATTGCCAAGCATCTGAATGTAAATCACAAGACCCTGGAGATACTGCAACATTCCAGCTGATCGGTGCTTCTTCTGGGCTCAGCAGAAGCACCAGGATCAGCGCCGAGCTCCAGCTGGAACCTGGTGCTGATCCTGGTGTTTCCGCTGAGCCCTGACAGCCCAGAAGAAGCGCCAATCAGCTGGAAAGCAGCACTGATCCTGGCGCTTCCGCTGAGCCCTAACAGCCCTGCAGCTCCAGCCGTCTCTCGCTCAGGCTTGTGCGGTGCTGCCACCGGTTCAGCTCATTCCCCTCCCCCACTACCACTTTTCTAGGATGGTCACGTCCCACCTGCCAGGTGCCAATGTACCACAGGTGGTACCCGTACCACTGGTTGAAAAGCCCTGGACTGGAAGACCTCCAGCTCTATTATTCCATATTCTATGAATAGAAAGGAAGAACTGAAAGAAATGAACAGGATGGGATGAAAAACAAGAATGTACAAATCAGTGTCTCTTTGGGTTTGCCGAGCAGTGTGCTGAGTAAAAACCCTTGTCTAGTTCAATGCTTTTTCCTTGCGACTTTCCTTGGCTTCTATGCATATTTGGCAACACATAGAGACTGACACTGAGCCTTGAACCAATTTTTTTTCTATTTCCATGGGAACCTCACTGCTTCCCATGGAGATGTTGCATATTCAAGTTTCTATTCTAACTCTCTCATATTCAAGTAATATAGTGTTTATCCTGAGGAAATATATGTTTTTTTTTCTAAACTATGGACTCTTTGTTTATACTCTGAAGGGTTTGCACTCTTTGTTCAGAGCAAAGAAAGCACATGGCTTGGCAAGACATAGAAAGAATGGATGTCTGCTTGTGTTCATTTTTAACAAAATGCAGCATATCCAGGGCCATAGGTTTATTGACTTGGGATGAGAACCAGAGACATGCTCAGCAGTTGTGATTGCTTGGAATCAACTGAGTTAGTCCCAGAAAAGCAAAAACTTGCCGGTTGGATTTGTGAACATAACACAGATGGCTCTTTGGCGAAAATTAATAGCCATATCTAAATCTACCACTGGATCAATAGCAGAACATTTTGACATTCAGCTCAAGATGCCACTGTTATGGAAAACTCTGAGCCAAATGAGCACATATCTCTGCATTTGCAGTCAGAAAACCTGGGTTTCATTTGCTCCAGCATTTAACAGATTAAAAATATGGATATTCTTGTTAGATGTATTTAAGAACACGGGGGGGGGGGGAGGAGGATGACAAACAGTGCTTCTTTCCAGATCAAGTATTAGTTGGAAGCAAGGATTTCCCTCTGCCATTTTGACACGTGATGAGACGTTTTCTTTTGTCTGTTGGTTTAATAGCTCCACACTAGTTTGTTCTATATTGCATTAATAGGAAGTTCTTTTTGCAGGAGGGAGAGAGGGAGAGAGGGAAAGAGGGAGAGAAGGAGAGGGAGAGAGGGAGAGAGAGATGGGGAAAGGAAAAAGATGAGGAGGGGAAGAGAGAAGAAGAGGGAGAGAGGGAGAGGGGGAGAGAGAAAGGACGGGGAGAGAGAGAAGGGGAGGGAGAGGGGGAAAGGGAGAGAGAGAAGGAGAGAGAGAGGGAGAGGGAAGGAGAGAAAAGGGGGAGGGAGAGAGGGGGAGAGGGGAAAAGGGAGAAGGGGAGAGAGAGAGAGAGGGAGAAGGGGAGAGATGCTTTTAAAAACCCAGAAAATATTCAAAACTACACATATCAACTGAATGCTGAGTACTCTCATCAGCATGTAAAATGATTCTGTCTCGTTTTCACATCCATTTACATCCAGTGGAGTTAAATGGAGCAACAATGCAACTCAAGATAAGGCAGCATCCTATAAGAAAAGGAAATGCCAACTCTCTCATCTCTAGTTTTAGATTCCAATACAGAGGGTGGAGAAAGAAAAGGGAATATTTCCTGCGGAAATCTCCCTGTCCATGTCAAATTGGAAACGGCATTAGTCTTCTTGTTTACAATGAACCATACATTTAGTCATTGATTTTACTGCAAAGTGTCAGCAAAAAAAAAAAAAAAAAGGGAGGGGAGGGGAGATCATGTGGCAGACTAGTTTTGCCTATATCTTTGGGCATCTTGGACATTTTATAGCACTGTTCTGTTCTCCAGCAATAACTCCTTCGTCTCTTCCAACACAAAGCATTTGCAATGCAGCCTTGCGGGTGATTCCAAATGTAATTAAATCATGGTGAATTAATTACATTTGGAAATCTCTGGGTGTAGTGGTCCCAATGCATGCAAAAATATTCAGCCAACGTCTAGGACTTTGCCTTTGCGTTCTTTTTGCTAATAAGTTACTTAAGATGCTTGTGCTGAGGGGGAAGTTCTATTTGTTTAATGTGTCTGGGCTAGAAGGGGAAGGCTGTGCATATGTATGATGCACTCCTAGTGGTATACACACTATAAATCCACCCAGCCATCTATCAAATCCATTCATCCATCCATGCAACGGTAAGTGGTTTTGATGGCTTCAACAAGATTCTTTGAATCTGAAATCTGAATTAGATGCATCTCATCGGTGCAAGAATATGACATGACTTGGCTTAATAAGGTACTGAATCAAATTTGAGTCGGACACCGGGACCAGAGATTATTCTTCTGAGCTTTCGGACTCATGTGCAGCCCATCTTCAAGGAATTTCTGTACTGGAATATGTACTTTGGACTGTATTCATACCTATTCAGCAGAGAAATTCCCTGAAAATAGACTCCAGCATGAATCCAAAAGATTCTGGTTCTGACCCTAATTTAATTTCACATCATTATCCTGGGACACATATATTTTGCCTTCATTTGTATAAAGGTACTTTCCATTATTCTCAGCCAAGCCTCTCCCAGACTTTGTAACTGCTGGATGATGCAAACAAAACATGCAAATGAAGCAATGGAGCCATGTAATTCTCATTCTCTAATACTATCGAAATGCATTTTAATCATACGTTTCAAGAAAAAATGCATTCAGAAATATACATTGTTGGGAATAATAGGTTTAATAATATATATTGAAATAGACTTTCATGAAAAGAGTATTTTTGTAACACCACCCCCCCCCGCAAAAATAGCATGGAATGACTTTGAAACAAAGATAAAAATTAGCACGAGCCACCAATAGAGTGATTTGTCTTTTTAGATTTAGACCATCTGAAAGAATGAATAGAATAGAATAGAATAGAATAACAGAGTTGGAGGGGATCTTGGAGGTCATCTAGTCCAACCCCCTGCTCAGGCAGGAAACCCTATACCATTTCAGACAAATGGCTGTCCAATCTCTTCTTAAAAACTTCCAGTATTGGAGCATTCACAACTTCTGGAGGCAAGTTGTTCCATTGATTAATTGTTTCTGTCTTTTTTGAAAAACGTTTTTGAAAAGGGTAGTTACAAATTACTAATTTCTCTGTTAGTACATCATGTATCTCAGAGTTTTAGTATTTATAATTGAAAATGCAAGGAAATATCTTTGGGCCTATATTACTTTTGAGGTAGGTTGCTTCAGGTGTGGTATAATATTGTAGTTTGACAGTTTAAGCACCTTGGAATGAGTCTGCTCCTAAACCATTATTTTTAATTTCTTTTCTCTCTGGCTTGAGAGAAAAAGTCAATTTGCCCTTTCAATCATTACAGGAAATTGCACTTCAGCCACGGTAGTTTGGAAATAACATTCAGATTCCAACTTTTGGTCTTGATTTGTGTGCATAAGCTATTTTTGGAGGATTTGATCAAATCATAGCTTACACAAAACAAGAAGAGATATTTTCATTCCACTGGAAGAGAAGAAGGAAGTAGCAAGGTAGGAGAGATTGAACCTAGAAATCCATCTTGTCACAAGTACATCTAGTAGTCCAATGGAAAAATACAGGTTATATTGGACAAAGATATCATGTTGCTTACATGACTGAAATTCCTTAGGCAGAATGAAGAACTGCTTTTCAGCCCAAGGACCATATGGGCTTTGGAGTGCATGCCAGAAACCAGAGTACAGAAGTTGCAAGAAAGCAAACTAGGATAGGACAGGATAAGGATGAATCTATTGTTGATTTACTCTTCAACTGAAATTAAATTGAATACGGTGGAGAAGATTATTTCTCCCCTATTTCATAATTGATGAATTTGACCATACTGCAAGTTATAATGATGTGGTAAGGACTCCAGGCAATGTTCAAGGCTTCCAGAAGACTCTCTTGAAACCATATCCCTGAAAAAAAAACTTGTTCTGTTAGTATTTTTGTAAACTGCAAAGAATTATAAGCAATGCTCTGAAATTAGAGATGACCTTCCTTAAGGATAGATGGTTGAGTTGAATTTATAGAGTGCTTATTCTAAAGATACTCAACTCACAAAACTTGGTGTTTGGAGAGTTCGAAAGGGCAGGATTATTCTTCTGTTTATTTGCTAAAATTGCTGATTGGGTCACAAAAGGCTATCAGAAATCACAAATGGAAGCCATGTTGACCTTCTCTAAGAACTTATTGTTGGTTCTCATGAAAACATTTGGCCAGAAAATGGAGATGAACTTTGTTCCTTTTGGCTCTAATGCAAAACTTTACAAATACAGATTCTTAACACAGTTTCTTAGGGGAATGGTATGTCATCCTATATTTCCTTAAAAAATATGTTCATTTATAAATGCATTCTTTTCAGAGGAAGAAAAAAACTATGGGATACTGTGAGAACAACACATTGGAAAGAAATTATCATGGCAGGAGTGTGGCATTCTTGCACCTATTTATGTGGCCCATTTCATTGTACAATCTTTCATTAAGTCCAAAACAAAGCTTCACTGGACAATTCCTCTAGGAAGTTTTTTCCAGGCTGGAAAAGTATGGCTAGGCAAGAGGTAGAGGAAGATTTAGAGCAAGAAACCACAATCCCATTTCTAACAATGAAGTCAATTCAAAAGCTCCAGACCTCAAAAATTGAAATTAGTTCTCAAACATCCTGAAAAGAAAAAGAATATTTCTGAGAAATTGGAGGCAGATTTTAACATAGTAATTGACAAGCTTCTTCTTTTTTTATTATAAAATTCTTTTATTAAAACAATCAACATTGAACATAAAAACATATTATGCAGCAATCATCATGGCACCTGATATACAATACTAAGTATTCGTCATTGAAAACGTCTGAATTAGTAAGCCTTTTTCCCACCCCTCGCGTCTAGCCTCAACTATACTGCTTCTTGAAAGGAATGAACCATAGGGTCATGAAATTGATCATGATCATCTTACTAACGTTTTACAAAGCCTTAGTAAGACCACACTATGATTAGGGGGTTGGAGGCTAAAGCATATGAGGAATGGTGACAGGAATTGAGTATGTCTAATCTAGTGAAAAGAAGGCCTAAGGAAAACATGATAGCAGTTCCAATATTTATGGGGCTCTTTCCAAAAACAAGGGGGTCAAACTATTTTCCAAATTACCTAAAGGCAAGATGAGAAACAATGGGTGAAATAACCAAGGAGAGAAGCAACCTAGAATGAAGGAGAAATTTCCTAACAGTGATAGCAATCAACCAATGAAACAATTTGCCTTCAGAAGTTGTGGGTGCTCCATCGCTGGAGGCTTTCAAAAAGAGACTGGACAATCATTTGTCTGAAATGCTATAGGGTCTTCTGCTCAAATGAGGTTGGACTAGAAGACCACTAAGGTCCCTTCCAACTCTCTTATTCTATGGTCTATCAGTTTATAAAGTTTCTTTTTCTAACTGGATTATCCAGTAAGGTATGTTTCTTTTCTCCCATTTTAGTCTTTTAATCATCATCATCTGTTCGATGGTTCCTGTTTGTCTTGAACTCAACTCCTGAAGACTATGTGGACACATCTATGTAGATATCCTGGCAGTAGTGTGGAAAGGGCTTGGCATTGCTTCCTCCTGGGATCTCTTCTTATTGTAAATAATTACCCTCCCCATTTTACCTTTGGAAAATAGAAAATTACTGAGCTGTTTCTTATTCTTCTATCAGATAGTAACTTTTAGAACAGGACGAGAGGTGGCTCTTTAATTTTATGGACAACCAAGCAATTTGGACTTTTTTTGTCCTCTCCCTCACGAAGTCCCTGAAATAGCTCTGTGTAAACATTGATCCAGATGTCTATCAATTTGATTAGCATACTTTGTTCGCTGCACAAAGCCCAGGAACAGAGCCATTTACAGGCTGTTCTTCAGGGAGACTGAAGCAAGGAACACGTTTTGCAGGTATGAATGCAAATGGTTGGTTGCCAAAGCTTGCCATTAGATGCCTCTTACTGGACCAGGTTGAGGACAGATTCTCCTGGAGAAAATAGATCTATGTTATGGCTAAGAGTTGACATTAAGTTGCAGGCACATGATCATCAATCAAAATAGATTGAGAAGCAGATGTCTATATGTGGCTTTCTTAAATAGTTGTGGGGACTGTTGCCTCCCAAAAGAACGTTCACATCTTTTCCCTTATTCTGCTTAATAGCACCTCCAGAATTCTGAGACAGTAGAAGACACCACCTATCTAAACCTGGAAATTGAGGTCTTCTGCATTCAAAGCATGCTTTCATATTGATCTACCATTGCATACCTATCCCTTTTCAAAGAGCTAACTTAACAGCTTGATTGTAGTCAAGTTTTTCCGGGAACAGGGTGGACTAGCTATTGCTATCCCAAGTGAACCTAAAAATGAAGCAACTTCTAAGGCATGGATTTTATTATTGTCTCTTCTGATTTGCCAGCAAGTATACCCTGCTTCTTGCAGAAATTTAACGTAAGTGTGCACTGGTCTTTTTATGTACAATCTGAAAATTCAGTAGTGTAGGTTAAAAAAGGGGGAGATGCAGTGACCTAACAGTTGGGCTTCCTGAGCAAAAGGTTGGCAGTTTGAGACCCAAGCACCACATCGTCATGTTCTTGCCACAGCTCCTACCTACCTAGCAATTTGAAAGCAGGCAAATGCAAGGAGATAAATAGGTACTACTTCGGTGGGAAGGTAATGCCGTTCCATGCATCTTGACCTATAGCCTTGGTGGCGAACCTATGGCACGCATGCCACAAGTGGCATGCAGAGCCCTCTCTGTGGGCACGTGCACCATCACCCCAGTCCTAGGCCTTCAGCTGGGTTCTATAAACCCTTTTTGCTTTAGGCCTCTGCCGCTGTGTGCAAAAAAAAAAAAGGTTCAATCAATCAATTTCAATTTCTTACGGGAAAAAAAAGATCTCGCAAAGTTGGAATTGATTGATTGAACTTTTTAGTCCCACCTAGTCTGCCATTACCACCGCAGCCATGCCCACCCAATGGGCCATGCCCACCCAATTGGCCACACCCACCCAATGGGCCATGCCCTCCCAGCACCCGATGATACATAAGTGGGTTTTGGGTTGCAGTTTGGGCAGTCGGTCTCTAAAAGGTTTGCCATCACTGACCTATAGCCATGCTGGCCACATGACTGAGAAAGCATCTTCAGACAATGCTGGCTCCGTCCGCTAGGAAATGAAGATGACACTGCCTCCAAGAGTCAGATATGACTGGACAGGAATAACCTTTACCTTTAGACTAAAGAAAGTAATTTGACTTCATTTAATGTGAATGAAAACCTAATTAAAATTGAGTCAGATTAATTCAATTCAGCTAATAGAGTAAAACCTACTGGTGGTGGCATCAGGACCAGATCTGCTCACCCCAAGATAAGAGACTAACAGGAAATTTCTGGGTTACTGGCTCGATTAAGAGAGGGGAAAAAATACACTGGCAGAAGGCAACAGCAAAACGTTTCCATAGTACTACCAATAAATCTATACAAACCCATCCATGTAGTCACCATGAGTTGAACTTGAGGGTGTCTGTATTGTAATATGATAATGCCTGATCTATTTTATAATTGTTCTCATCACGCGTTGTAGGTGAGCTGCAGATGGATTGTCTCAGGGGGTGACCTTAAGTGAAGATATAGTTATCAAATTTTACCTAGTGTTTGTCTACTGAACAGAGTAGCAAGGCTGATTACTACAAGCTCTTGAATTTATCTGCAATTTCTTGGCTGTGTCAAGAGAGCTGCAATCTCAGCTCCTGGGGCTGCGTCTCCCCGAAAGACATATGAAGCTGCAGTATACCGAACCTCCAAGTTATATATTATCTTTACATCCAGAACTATTTACATTTATTTATTTATAATAAATAAATGCTACTTAGATTTATTTATTTGTAATCCAGAGTCTCTGTGCTTCAACTTGAGGTTTTCTTTTTCTTTTTTCTTTTGGCTATTATGCTACAACGATATTCTATAATTTATTTAGGAACTTATGTTGTAATCACCCAGAAAGAGTTTTTGCAAACAACGTTAGGAGCTTGTTTTTTTCATCTACAATCTTGGCAACTTTTTTAGATTTTTCTGCATTGAACTACATGGATAATGTAATTTTGCAAGTGTATCATTCACGAGGATTACATAAACGTGTATTACCTTTAAGAGCATATGGGTTGTTCAAACAGAATAATGTGCTGAGATCCAGCTTGGGTCACTGAATTTGTGTTCAGTTTTCTTTTCTTTTCAATATTCACCTGATCACTGGAAAAGGGAATTGTATTGGGTGAGATAGGCATTTTTTTTATACTTGTATTCTTGTTGTGAGCCACCCTGAGTCTTGGGAGAAGGGCGGCATATAAGTTTAATAAATAATAATAATAATAAATAATATGCGAATCTGAGTGCTGAATAAGTACAGTCAGAAGTTTTATTGTTAAATAAGACAGTTACACCCAATTTTATGACCTTTTTTTTGGCTGGGGTTGTTAGGTGATTCACTGCAGTTGCTAATGAATCAGGCAGTCATTAAGCAAATCAAATTTCCCCCATTGACTTGGCATGTCAATGGGAAGATTGCAAACAGTGATCATGTGATCCTGGGATGTTTCAACCATTGTAAATACAGGCCAATTGCCAACTATCTGAATGTTGATCATGTGACCATGGGGATGCTGCAACAGTTGTTAAATGTGAGGACCAGTTTTTTTCAATGCTGTTGCAAGTTGAGGACTTCCTGTATGGCATACCCAAGCAACTGCTTTGATCTCAGAATGCGTTATTAAAATTCCCAGCTCCACATTATCCTGGGTGTGACTTGAAAGAACTTGGAAAGAAACTAATTCATACTTTATTTTTGCTTTTAGAAAAATCCACCTCGGAAGAAGCGTGTTCGAGTTGCGAGTGGCAAATTTTGATCTTCCGTCCCCCCGCCCTAATGGCGTTATTCTTGCAGGTTTGTTTAATTTAATTTTCAATATTTAATCATGAGATCCTTAAACCATTGGAAATGGACTGAACCTCACTGGCTTCCAGTCCCTAATGAAAAATAGTTTGTGCACGGTCAAAACAAGATCTGAATGATAGTGTTTCTGAACACTAAAAATATTGTAGACATGCTAAATAAAGCCAGAGGGCTGTAAGAGATTCCATGGTATAAAAATAAATAAGCTAATTTATACATGGGAAAGGCACAGCAAATGGACTCATACTGGATTGGCCACTATATTGACAGGCAATAGTTTTTCAGGATTTCTGGTAGAAATGTTTCCAGACCAATCTGGAGATGCCAGAGGTGGAATTTTAACCCTTTTTCATGCAAGGTTTCAGGCATACACTAAACCAGGGGTCTTCAAGCTTGGCCCTTTTATGACTTGTGACTTCAACTCTCAGAATTCCTCAGGGGTGGGAGGTGGGAGGCCGGCGGGCACAGAGAGGGTTGCTGGCGCGCATGGGGCCCGGCGGGTGCCTTACCTCCCTTGGCCACCAGTGGTCACCCTGAGCCATCACTGCCCCTTGCCAGCTATGCCTCGGCCAGCGCAGGGGGCGGCACAATGCATGCGTGGCGCACCCAGGCAGGGAAAGTCCTTGACTTATGACTGGTTAGGAAGTCCTCGACTTACAACTGGTTGGGAAGTCCTTGACTTACAACCGGTTGGGAAGTCCTCAACTTACAACCAGTTGGGTAGTCCTTGACTTACGACCGATTGGGGGTCGCGGCATCAAAAAGGTTGAGAACCACTGATCTAGACGTTTTTCTACATAGACGTGGTAGCCAGATATATTTTCTCATTGTCCTCTGGTTATTTGATCTTCAGATCCCATTGAACTCTATCAGAATGACTAATGGTAAACATTATTAGAAGATTTCTCTTAAGTACAATAATGTATATTCCATCTTCAGATGATGGTGCATGAAATAAGCATATAGTGCACCAACTCACTGGTCCATCTAACATAGCATTAGCTCCACCAATCCAAAGTTTCTTTCCAATCATACATATGAGGCTTAAAGCAAAGAATTTCTCCATGAGAAAATGTACTCTATTATTACATCATGACTCCTCCAAAATAAATAGTTCTGAGTCACGCACTGAAGTTTCTCACAATATTTTTTTTTTTTACTGGGCCCACAACATAGTAGTTTCCATCATGAAAATTCAAGCCAGGAAAAAAACATTACAGTTGTTCAGCATTTTGAGTAGAATCTATTTCTATTTCCAGTGCACTAAGTGTTACATACACAGCCACATGACATTTTAAAAACAATAATGGTAGACTCTGGTTCCCAATTTAGATTCTGGACAGAAATCAGCATTTTAGATTATCTGTTAAGATGCTGAGCTTTTTGGCTGGATAGCCGGCAGCCTAGGTTTAAGACTTGAGTGCCACACGATGGGGTGAGCTCCTGTCCTCCGCCTGAGCTCCTGTCATACTAGAAGTTCCAAAGCATGCAAGTGCAAATAGATAAATAGGTACCACTTTGGTTGGAAGGTAGCAGTGTTCCATGCACTTCAACCTATAGCAGGGATAGGCAACCTTGGCTCTTTTATGACTCGTGGACTTCAACTTCCAGAATTCCTGAGCCAGCCATGCTGAGGGGAAAGGGAGAGGTTTCCAAGCTGAGCCATGCTGGCTCAGGAATTCTGGGAGTTGAAGTCCAGGAGTCATAAAAGAGCTAAGGTTCCCCACCCCTGACCTATAGTAATGCTGACCACATGACCACAGAAAGTGTCTTTGGACAGTGCTGGCTCAATGTCCTTGAAATGGAAATGAGCATCACCTCCTATAGTCGGCAGTAATTAGTGGAGTAAAATCTGCAGTGACTCCTTTTTTACTAAATGTTTGCAAGCAGAGGTAAGGGCGCATAGGCTATAGCCATACCTACAGTCAACATTTTGCTTTTCTGTCTTATAAAGTCTAGAACATTTCCACCCCACTTGCTAGCAAATTAGCACTGCAGGCAAGCAAGAAAAAATGTGCACAGTAAGAAGATTCTATACTAAATCTTTCCATCATGAAAATAGTAGCACCAGGCGATTCTGTAATGACCTGAGTGGAAAAAATAAAATAAAATAAAATGGAAAATCTAGGATCCAAAAGAAAGCAGCGGTTTTTAATCCACATTCTAAGTATTTTTTTTCTTGATTATCAGGACATCAGTATAAACAGAAGAACCGTGCAGGAAAATTAAATGAAAAATAAAAAATAAAAAAAGAATGTAACATTCCAAGGGTAAACATCCCATGTGAACATTACCACTCAGTCAATTCCAGTTTGGTCCTGGGAAATTTCTACAGTAGCTACTTCTTGAGAGACACTTAAGATATGAACTTCCTTTTTATTTGATACTTCTGATGGACAGGATGTCTCCTTTTTAAAAAAAATTGTACCATTGCATCTCCTCTTGAGAGTTGGTGTATATCCTACAGCAGAACTGAAGTGTGGGGCTGTAGCAAAAAGGAACAGCAGGCTAATTTCTATTACACTTGTGATTATTTTGATTATTATTTAATTTATTCTGTGTAATCCTTTGGCACTATAGCAACAGAAAATTGCTGAGGAATGCGAACATTCTTTGACTTCTTTGAAACTTGGATTAACATTAATTAATAATAAATTGATGCCATCAGAAAAAAATAATAATGATTTAGCAATCCCAAATAATAGGCCTTTAAAATGGACACAAAAGCCTTGGTCTTGCATGTACCCAGATAACACACATGGGACAATTTATCTATACTTTATTTTTCCTTGAATAATCCTGGCAATTGAATGTATATGTGAATGATTTCATTAAAAATAGTTGGCTGGATTCGGAATAGTTTAGATTGCATTTCCCAATCCTGTGTCACTTAATGATACTGTCCTAAAGTTCTAATAATCCAGAAATCCTAATCAAGGAGAGAACCAATCTAGAACTAAGGAGAAACTTCCTGACAGTGAGAACAATTAACCAGTGGAACTGCTTGCCTTTAGAAGTTGTGGGTGCTCCATCATTGGAGGCTTTTAAAAAAAGACTAGACAGCCACTTGTCTGGAATGGTATAGATGAAAGGGTTTGGATTAGAAGACTTCCAAGGTCTTTCCCAACTTATATTATTATATTGTTATTCTGATCTATATATTATTCTTTTAAAGTGCTGGTGAGAATTGCCATGTTATTTTTTCTTTCTTCCCATCAAAACCTGTGGCTCCCAAGTTAGTAATGGTTAAAATAAATCTCCTTTTTATGAATTTATGTGATTAGGCCCATACCTTTCCCTAAACCATGGCTGGGTTTAAGCAACACTTTAAGTTGAAGCCAAGACACCCCTGCATGGCTTCTGAATGTAGTTTGTTACTACATTTGCCTAGATCCAATCCACTTTGTTTTAGTTACTAATGGCCCCATTACCTGTTGGCTCATCACTTGATTTTCTAGGAGACAACATGTGAAATATAAATACGTGAGCCTGCCAAGAATTTCACATAAATTGAGGATTTCTCATTAATCTGAGTGTTGAGGAATTTTCTATACAACTCTTTTATGAATGAGGATAATTTTCCAGTGCTGAAACTAATAGAAGACAATCAGGTTTTATTGTACTGGGATCCATTCATAAATGGAAAACATGCAGAACTTTGCACTGCCATGATTTCCTGGTTGGCTCAGGTCTTTAGGACTATAAACCAAATTCAAATATTCTGGATTAACAAGAAAGTACTGCATTCCTTTTTTAATAGTATACTCATGAGGAAAATATCTGATAGAAAATAAGTAACTGACAGATCAGTGATTTCATTCAATTTGTAGAGGATTGATGTATGGTTTGGTAATCTCAAGGAAAGCAATTTAATCTAGCTAAAGTCAATTGAAAGAAAGCTTTGTGCCCTACTATACCACAAATATTAACAAATTTAATAGCAATCCTCTTTTCCCAAAGTTACTCTATTGAGTCTAAGGTAGAGAAAGACAATTTTGAACACTCAAAATGCATTATAATTCTCAGCATTCTTGATGGGAAGGCATAAATTAAAATGGCATTAAGTCAATAAAACTCAGCAGTATATCAAGGCCTGTTGGGGAAAGACAGTTATATTCAAACTTAAAAAGTAAAAATTGGAGTCATGGCTTAGATATAAGCTCCCATTGCATCAACTGAGTCTTTATGCTACTCACAATTTCACAGGACCACAATCATTCCATTAATAAAAAGGTGAGGGTCAAGTTAAAAACCTTCATGTCATATCCCTCCCTCTCAAATTTCTCTATTAGCTTACACTGCAGCCTTGTCAAATTTATCTTCACAATGCAGAGTTATTCTGCAATAAAAAAGCTGACAATTAAAAAAAGCACTTGCAATGAAAGCTGGAACATATATTAATGGTTCTCTATTGTGGGATATATTGCAAGAATGTTTTTACGCCACTGATCATTACAAAAAGAAGGGCTAGATAATTTGAATTAAAATAACAAGATACAACAAAATCTTTAAAAGAGTAAGAAATCAAATCTGAATAACTTGAAGGAGTCCAGTCCCAAGGGACCTCAGTTCTACTTCCCATAGAATCCAATGGGACAGCAATCACCTTGGATGGAAGTCTTTCCATGGTTTCCATCTCTACAGAGTTTGACCTGATTTGAACTTTATTGACCTTCCTGTTGTGACCCACTGAAAATGCGGACCTTTTGTGATCAAACCGCCAGCACAAAAACACACTGTAAAACTGGAGAACTCCCACCAAAATGGCGGAAGGTCCTCAAACATCTTCTCCATTTTCACTGATGGAGACAGTATGTATTTTAATGGTGGGTATTTGCTGGTCCTTTGGGTTTTCTCCTGATGTGTTTGCACAGCAGCACTCTCTCAGGAAACCTTTGCTTTTCACTTTGGCCCTAGAACAGCTGGACCTCTCTTTCAGAGCACTGCTTTTGGTCGACATGCTTTGCATGGCTGAAAAAAGTTTCCATTCACACACGCCATCCGATTTGGAAATTTTATAGAAGTGTTCTCCAGAGCCAACAGGAATACGTACGATATCTTTGGGAGCTTCAGCAACGTGGTTGCTTGGGTGATTGAGAGTGAAGCTCAAGGTGTATTTGTTGGAGGAGTACTTCCTGCGGAGACACTGGGCTCTTAGGACATTTTGGAATGCTTTTTTAAACTCTTGACTCGAACAAGGGTAAATGATGGGGTTGATGCAGCTGTTTAGATAGCCAAGCCAAAAGGCAATTTTAAAAATGGTTTCGGAGGGCTTGCTGTCAGGAAAGAAAGAACCTGAAATGGAAAGAAAAGCAAAAAAAAAAAAAGAATATTAATGGATTTATAAGCAACTTTAGAGGATCAAGGGGTAAGAAATCAAAGTGAATTTTTTTTCAAAATTTCTAATTGTGAGCCATTATGAGTTGTCATTCTGGGCAAAAAATATGTATGTGAGCTTGGTTGTTTGGTTGCCAACATTTCATTACCTGACAATGTAATATCATTAGTATACGCTGTGTCTTATCTAGGTGAGTAGTGTGTAGTGATGATGTTTCTTAGTTGGGTAGTGAAATATCTTCAAGAAAACAATCAAACTCAGAGGCCACTAAGGGCTCCATAGTTCATCCCTGAGCTACAGATATTCTCTTCTATTGGATGATACAATCGATACTCTGAAAGGCTTAATTCTGTCTGAATTTTATTCCATTTTATTCTATTTAGCTGCATTAGCAATGATCTGTATAATGGCCTATACATAGAAGCAAAATACACATAGCCTTATTTAATGAGATTACCTAGGAGTAGGGAACTAGATGTAGATACTAATACTGATACTGATACTGATACTGATACTACTACTACTACTACTACTACTACTACTACTACTACTACTAATAATAATAATAATAATAATAATAATAATAATAATAAAGTTGGAAGGACCTTGGAGGTCATCTAGTCCAACCCCCTGATCAGGCAGGAAACCCTATACCATTTCAGACAAATGGCTGTCCAGTCTCTTCTTGAAAACCTCCAGTGTTGGAGCATTCACCACTTCTGGAGGCAGGTTGTTCCACTGATTAACTGTCAGGAAATTTCTCCTTAGTTCCAGGTTGCTTCTCTCCTTGATTAGTTTCCATCCTTTGCTTCTTGTCCTGCCTTCAGGTGCTTTGGAGAATAGCTTGACTCCCTCTTCTTTGGGGCAGCCCCTGAGATATTGGAACACTGCTATCATGTCCCTCTTAGTCCTTCTCTTCATTAGACTAGACATGTCCAATTCCAGCAACCGTTCCTTATATGTTTTAGCCTCCAGTCCCATTATCATTATGCCTTTGTTGCACATAATTAAGCTTAATCCGAGTGAAGTAGAAACCATCTTCACTGCAGACTTTGGCTATAAACCTCGCTATGCCTGAATCATGTTCATTGCACACTACAAGTATTACAAAGCAAACATCATTCTACTTCAGACAGCCAAAGCATCCTATAGAAGTCTTAGACAAAAAAAAAAAATACTACTTGATAATAAGCCCTTGGTGCTCTCTAAACCTGGTTGTTTTCTGGCAGACATTTCATTACCCCAATTAGGTAACATCATCGGTGCTAGTGCTAGCACTGATGATATTACCTAGTTTAGGTAATGAAACATCTGCCAGAAAACAACCAGGCTCAGAGAGCACCAAGGATCCCTCATTTCAAGCTGAGCTACAAATATTCTCCTTTATTAGTAATAAGCCCTTGGATTTATGGGAGTCAATTCTGAGCAAACCTGCATGGAATTGTGTTGTAGAGACAGGTTTTATTTCAGAGGATCACGTTTCCTTTAAAATCTACCCGGTGCTACCTTTCCTGTGTGATGTATCAGCATACCTATCGGAAGAACTTCCAAGAGACTTGGAAGGAGAATGTGAATATGAGTTCAAAAGAAGCTGAATTGGCTGGAAGTAATTTTAGATGAACATTACATAACCTGCTTATCGGCTTACAGGCAGGTTGTGCTTCTGAACTGCTGCCCAATTGCATGAATCATTTCCAACATCTGATCTATGAGACTGGGATGACAGTGATGGAGGATCAAGCTTTGCAGGTGATCCATTGGGTTGCTAGTGGGAGGGGAACATAAAGCAGCGTGGCACTATCAATCAACCTGGCTAAGATTGCTTATGTTGGGACAATGGTGTGAAGAGAAACATAGGTGCTAATCCCCACATCTTAACTTGTCCTGTAGTAAATGATTGGTACCAACCAGAATTTTGTTACTGAGGCTATTCAGGTGAAACAAATATTTCGAAAACATCTCTTAGACTGGAGGAAAAGATGTCAAAATGGCCTTTTGGATCATTCAAACTAGATGTGTCCTAAGTAGTAGACTTAGAATAACATTTATCAAACATAATATACAAGCAGAGCAATATATTTGCAGAGCACAGCAGTAATGGCCAGATAGATCTAGCGCTATAATTATTTTGCTTAACACTGAGCTTTAATGTCTCTTCATATCTCAGATGCACAGGTCTGATATTGAAATCAATAGCTGAATTATTAGACTTTTCATTAGCTTAAAGTGAATAGAAAGGGAGATGGGAAAAACAGAAAGGCCAGGTTTTAGAGAAGCCAGATAGTCTGAAGTTGTTAAAGGTAAAGAGCATCTTCAGGATTCAGGAAACTGAGATAATAACTATTTACAGTTGTTTCTGCAAGAAAAGTGGTTAACGCTTATAATAATTAAACTAAATACAAAGTTAAGAGGCATTCGGTAAGGCAGCTTTTAAAAGGCTATTGTTTCCATGCAGTTTAATTGACTATTCAGTTTGAGCATTAATGGTAAATTTCAGCATTGTACGATGACATTCCCAAATGCTTCAAGTTTAAATCAGCATACAGTATAGGACACTTTAGAGAGTTCTAATGGAATTTAATAATCATTCCTAATTTCAGCCCCCTTTTAAAAAGACTCTAAGGAACATCTGCAAATCTATTTTCATCTTTCCATTCTATGCTGTACAAACTTAATCAGTTTCTTTCTATGAAACTCATAGAAATTGGTTGCTGGTAGCTTGCCAAAATAAACAGAAACGTGGTGAATTAATTTCATCTAGGTCTTAAAATGCTGGATTGCTTTCCTTTATTAAACAGGCCAAGAGGTAATATTTCAAGAATTTGGTAAGAGTCAGTGGGATTTAGGGAGTTGCTATTCGGCAACATCTGGAACAGCTCAGGTGGCTGAATTAGGGATTTAAAAAGTAAAATTATCATTCTTAATAGGATACAGAAACAGATGGGAAATCAATGAAGAGAGTTTGGAGAATTGATCCCCTGCTGTCTTGGAGTCATCAACTGGATGTTATATTTTGCATCAGAATAAGTTTTTTTTTTCAAATCCCACAAGTTATTTATTTTGTTGTGTATCTGTCCAAGGTTTCTTACCCATCTTTATGCAAAAGTCTTCAGGCGATCTCTTTAACAACTCTATTAAAACAAGACTAGAACAGAAACATACTATTATACTATTATATTATCACAATTGGGATGGTTCACCATGACTGTTCATGGTTTAATGATATGCTTAAATGGATCAAAGGCCCAGTGGCTGCCTTTAGGTTTAATTTTAACCTTGGTAAGTTTTTTTGTGGCTTAGTAATGGTGTGTGAGCCCAAACTGTTCAGTTAATTCATGATTTAATGTTTGTAAAGGTAGAAAAATGTGCTAATTCAGTAACCAAGTATATTGCATTAATCCAGCAATTGTCACATAGCATGGTTAATGCATGAGGATGACTAATTCCAAAGCATATTATTGTCAAGTGCCAGGGTAATCAGGAGATTCAGGCAGTTCAAATGAGTATAAAGATTTATTACAGTCTTAAGCTCTCTACAAAAATCTGACCTACTAACAGTCAAGAAAAATGGATGGGCATAAAAGCATTCAAAGTGGACCAGACTTAGATCTTTGGGTGCTCAAAGACACATTTATGATGTGTTTGACTCTTCCCTCGGCTCATCTTGGTCATCTCCTACAATTTTAGGTTTACATGAGATGGTGCACTCAATGGCATATGTGACAAGTATGTGTGGGTATATCAGAGAGAGAGAGAGAGAGAGAGAGAGAGAGAGAGAGAGAGAGAGAGAGAGAGAGAGAGAGAGAGAGAGAGAGAGAGAGAGAAACCAAATATGTAGCATTAGAAACTAGAAATGCAATAGAAAAATAGCACTTTGCATGAACTCATTCAGGTCAACACCAAGATATTAGGGTAATGTTTATTAGCCATGCAATCTTGAAACCTTTTAGCCTGAATGCTGAGAGCAAAACTTGGGTCTTCGCCTAAGCAAAGCATGGTCTTTGCCATGCTGAATTTATCCCCCTACCAAAAAACTTTTAAAATATTGTTATATTATCTTCGTTTCTGCCTGAGTTTGCATTGAGTGCTCACGGGCAGCTTTTAACTCCAACACCGAAAGAAATAATTATAATGTGGAAAGCAAAATGGCACAGAGCCAAGGCCGTCTTTCAGATTCTCTAGCAGTGGTGGGTGGGTGGGTAAGAAAGATATGTGGAGGTAAAGTAACTTCCATCAGAAAAATGGTTTCAGCTTGTTCTTAACACAAAATTAGCAATCTGTCATCCCTTCCCTTAATAACAGTGCCATTCTATCTTCATGTAAGTAAAGACTAAGCTGACAGATGTATCAAACATTTTGATTACATCTTTGAAAAAGAGAGAGCACACTTTGGATAATTTGCATCTTGTAAAACAAGATTACTGCAGCATTTTCCAAAGTGGGATCTTTCATGTGCTATGGACTAAAACTCCCACCATCATTGAATGTCTTTAAATAGAATAGAATACTTTATGTGGCCAGGTGTGATTAGACACACAAGGAATTTGTCTCCGGACATAAGCTCTCAGTGTGTGTACACAACAACAAAGGAGTAATAATCATAATAATGATACCAATAAGAGAAGATAGTAGAAAAGATGAGGATAATAGTAATACAGCCATACTACATGGGTAAATATACTTACACATACGACAGTATGTCTTGTGTCTAAATATATTAATATATAATATTAAGTATATTAAGATATGTCAGTAGTGACATACGTGGGCTCATACTGTCACATCAATGCCCTGACTTGCATACTGTGTCAATATGCATGTGCAGGATTATGGTAATTGTATTATGAAGTTAGCACATATGTGTGTCATTTTATTTATTAGATTTCTATGCTGCCCATCTCATCTAGAGGCAACATTTGATATTATTAGGGTTTGTTCCAGAAGCCATTGTTACCATCATAGTGATTATTGTAACCTGGAGGTTACAAACACCATCAGGCAAAGATGGAATATGCTTATTTCAGATGATCAGCTGCTTAAGTGTTATAACTGGATTATATTTGAGATGGTTCATCCAATCAATACTTTCCTTTTTAATAATCTGTTTAGTTTCTACACCGGTTACACTTTGTACAACTCTTCTGTTTCGGTCTTGGCCTTTCCTGATATTTTTATTAATATGCCAGATGGTTTTCTCTTATTCTAAACTATAAACTTAGTTTATAGTCTCTTATTCAGAAGTCCTGTGTGAATAATCAGACCAAAGATAACTGATTTAAATCAATTCAGAACATTAATTCAATTTCATTTGGACATTCCAATTGAAAGATTTATATTTCAAAAACATTTTGGAATGTAGACATTTCTACACACGTAGACTCTCATCCAAATTGTCTAATTCAATGTAAAAATATTTGATTCAACATTTTGAATCACCTTCATTTTCAGATTGAATCTCAGAACTGAGATACACATAACTCCTAGTGTATCCTTCCAACATTATTATTATTATTATTATTATTATTATTATTATTATTATTATTATTATTATTATTATTATTATTATCCTTCAACAGGTATTACTTAATATTATTAATCACTGAATTAAAATAATTCTTAAGATATGGCTATCTGCCAATATTAAGTTATTTGTAATTTTTTTCAGCACTGTACACTCTGATTGCTAGATAGATTTTGCAAATATTCTGCCATTTAGACAGAATATTGAGTATGTGGAAATGTAAAGGTTAAATATTGTTTAAATGAAATACCTCTAGATAGTCCTGTTTTCAAAAACTCAATTTTTTTTAAATATTACCTGCATTGACGATGTCCCAGGTGAACCTAGGATTTTTTAAAAATGTAATACATGTAAGCTAGCACTTCATGATTGGATTTTGATGTTGATATCCAGAAACTTTAATTATCATATTGTTCAATAAGAAAAGAACTTCTCCTGAACATTAGAGAAACATTCCAAATCCATGCATCAAATCAAACCCAGTTTCAAAAAATTACTACAAAGTTATCAAGAACACTCAGTACAGTCTGTTGTTCTGCTTTAGTTTTAAAAATGGATACTTTATAAAAAGAAAAAGGAGAAACAGGCCTGTCATAAAATGAACCACAAACCTCCAATGTTGTCATCCCTTTATGAAATATGGTTAGATGTCACATGGGGCACCCTTAGAAAATAAGATAAAGACAATGGGAGGGGGGTTATCTGCTATTTGACTAGCGTTACCCCCTCAGAAAGGAAGGTAAAGTTGGACAGTTGAGCAATTTTGGAAAAATGGGATACAGAAAGTGGTTGGGAGGAAACTGAATAAGTTGTCGTCTTAAAAATGGGTCTTTTAAGACTAGCAATGCTTACCACAATAGCCATTTTGTGAATCAGTGAATCATTTTCTCCTAGGGGATAATTTCTGATATGTTCTGATATGTTCAAAAAGGCTTGACACCCTCCTTTCAATAATTGGATCAATGTTCGCGTCTCAAAGCTGCTTTTTCAAAAGGCAACTGGATGTTCTTTGATTTTCCTTGGAGACATTTCACCTCTCATCCAAGAGGCTTCATCGGTTTTGGGTGGGGAAGATGGAAGGCTTAGTTCTGACAGGATTTCTGTCAGAACCAAGCCTTCCATCTCCCCGACCATCCTCCCAGAAGTGATGAAGCTTCTTGGATAAGAAACTAAACATCTTCAAGGAAAAACAAAGAAAAGAAGACCAGTTGCCTTTTCTAAAAGCACCTTTGAGTCAGTCATGACCTGGATGACTGAGAATCTCCATAGATATCAATGTTCTTATTTCTAGCAGAAATCTACAGAATAAAATGTAACTTTTGATTAGACAGATGGAGAGGAGGCTCCAAACTACAGGCTCCAAACAAATGAACAACTCCTCAGGCATGGAAAGCAAGAATATAGTTTCACTCAACAACAAATGTTGTCTTGATGGATTACTTAAAAACAATAATGAAAACCGTCAGATCATCCTAGACAGAAATAGGTGCTGCTTTTCTATGCGCAGAGATATTTTGGATTTTCCTAGGGGGAACATTTCAGGATGTTAATTGTCTCTGCCCCCACATTCTGCAGTTTAGGAGTGAAATAATCCTGAGAAAGTTTACAATTTGATTCCTGTGGATTGTGTAATCTGGCGATTGAACATTTGTACATTCAGAAAGGGGGAGTGATGAACTAGTTCTGTCCTTCAGAGTGCAGAAAATCCTTGGTCAGAAAAAGCAGATGAATGTGAATTTTAAAAATGCAATGTAAAATAAATGACACAAATCATTTGGGACATATCCTAACGGGATTTCTATGAGTTGGCAGAATCTGCTTTGAGGAAAGACAATATCATATTCATTTTCCTTGTTGGTGGGCCAACAGATGGCCTGACTTCTTTAATACAATAACACCTTGCCAGATATTTGGTCTTCCAGGAACTGAGGCCCTTTATCCCTATTGTAATGAGCCAATATGCAGGCATTCTGACCTCTGAAAAATTATACTCTTCAAACAGTTGGATCTGGCCCAAGGGATCAGTTGGTGATCAGGTATCAACTTCAAAGCAGTAATTAGGCATTAAAAAGTCGATGCTTCCTGACTTCACAAAGTGAAACGAATACAAGTTGTAATAACCTTTCCTAACCTTATGGCTACCAGACATATTTGGTTTCCACAATCTCTGAATAAGCATGCTCTTTGCTTAAGATCATAAGATATCAGGGCAGTTAAATTTAACCTATGTGAAATGCATTATTCTGGAGAAAGTTTTATAGTGATGCTTGGTGACACTCTGTTCTATTATGTCCAAGACTTTGTTTTCCATTTCATACTTTACTTTGGGATGAATCAATCTATTCCAGCGAATTTATGAACTAATGACTGGGGAAGCTAGGTCTTTCTAGATTTCAAGTGATCTCTTTCACATTTCTACTTATAGAGATAGGGTCCTGGAGATGACCTTGGAGAAATGGTTACAAAACAGAAGCATGCTTTAAATTCAGGAAACAGAACGTATGAGAAAGAAGCTCATATTGTCTCACCCTAATACTCTGGTATATAAGAGGGAGGGTAGGGAAGACACAGCCAGGCTTTCAAAATTGTGTTCTAATTTAATAATTTTGATAATATTGTGTAACCTGTTTCTGTACAAGTCCTATATTGAAGGGCTGATATTTATGGCCCATAGTGAAAGTTGCTAGCTAGGTGGTAAGTCCAGTATGATCTGGACTTCGTTATACCTTTCAACAAGTGACCATTTTTGTTATAAAACAGCTGGAGTAATTTCCATGTTATTTTGTTTTCTAAGTGGAAAACAAAATCTGTCAACACTTCTTTTTATACTGAAACATATTCACTAAACTGACTTAAACACGAAATCCTAAGGGAACGAAGAATTGGCCAGGATGCAGCAGTAAACAGCCCCATTTTTGTGTTAGCCATGTTGTAATCTAGTAAGAAGAGAGATAGATAATATAATGGTGTTCAAATATTTTAATATCCCAGTGAATTCTGAGGGCAGCTGTTGGGTCTATTAAAAGCTCAGCCAGACTCTAAGCCTTTGACTGATAATTTATCTTCAGCATTCAGGGTAGCCAACTTTGAATATTTGCCTCTTTTACAAATGCTGTTGTTTTTAACAGGTTAAGGGAGGCCATTTTCCATATAGGAAATAAAGTTACTTTACTGGGGTTCAGTGATAATGCAGAATATTTTTCAGACTTTTTATTGCAGGTTTGTTATCAAATATTGTCAGATTTTTTTTTCCCTAAGGTTGCTATCATATATTGACAAACTGTCAATTTTACTTTGGTTGGTTGTTGTTGACTGCATATCATTTTATTCTAATTTCCCATCAATTTATAAAGCCCAGATAAAAATCTGCACAGATTCTTAAAGGTTCTTTTAAAAAAAATGTTCACCACCAATGAAAGAGTTATGTATGTAATATGGTTTCTTTTCATCATGCCTGAGGTTTATAGATTAAAGACTTGGTTGACCAAATTGTTTGGCTGTAGATTTTGCATTTGTGGCTAAGCCCAGATAGATTTGTCTATTATTGTTTTCAGTTCTTTATCTGTGTGATAGAAATGAACCGAATTCACCAAGGAAAAACATTTTCCCCTTGCTTATAAGATTATTAGGGTTTCTTAATGAATTGCTGGCCTCAAAACCTAGGCTAGCTACTTAAAAGCAGGATTAGTTAGGCAGTTGTCTCCCTTTATAGTATGGGATTTTGTATTCATCTCTTGTTGGTAACATGGAGCATGTTGCTATAGTTTGAATCTGAGTAATTTTCATTTAAGGCCTATGATCCTACATACTTTGTTTAAATTACTAATTACTAGTGTCATTTTAATTTTAAGATTGTAACCCACCCAGATGGTAAGATGGGCAGCCAATAAATTTTACAAATAAAACAAAACAAGCAAAAACAAACAAACAAATAGCTATGTTGAACTGACCATATTTGTGGGGGGGGGGGGGAAGTAGCAAGCAAAAGGATTATGCTCATTGACATACCGTAATTCTGAATCCATTGGTCTTATATATATGTAGACTAGCAGCAGATCAATATATATCATTTCTCTACACCGAGAATCCATTAAATTCAATCAATTGCTATGTTTTTATTGTACAGGAGGTTTATTGCATAACTGTATAATTCTTTGATTCTTTCTCTTTCTCCATGATAAGACTTTACTCAAATTACATAGTGTTTCAACTTGAGAGAGTCTTTATTTAGGACTGCAGTAGAACAGCAGCAATCAAAACCCTGCTGATTTGTATTCTATTTGAAACATGACTAACGGGACCTAAGCTAACAAAAATAGTAATGACTAAAACAATATATCAATCCTGGGCAGTGTTTGTGTTTGGTGTGAATCAAAATTTAAGATAACTAGAAGGCTTATGTTGATGGAAAAACAATAGAAGAAATGCAGAGCTATGTAGATGGGGCCAGTACTAAAAAAAAAAAAAGCTTTCAACACATCAGTATTAATTCTCTGTAGCAACAAAGTACAAATATTTTCCTCTAAGTTTTCCTTCTTCAACTGTCTTACACCCGAGGTAAACAAGAGGCAACTCAGAAAATGATTTATTAAATCATTCAGAGTTAGGTGTGGGAGAAAATTTCCCTAGTAATTCATTTTTGATGCAACTTCTGGCAAACTTTAAGTGGAATCCTGAGTTAATGCCAAGTTTGTTAAAAATAGTGATGGCACATCTCCCACTCTTTGGTACAAGAGTGAATGGAAGTTTCAAATGCTTGCAGACCAGTATAAGCTCTTGTGCTGTTCATTGAATATTGAATTTTGAGATGCACACTTTTGGTGGTGCAATGGAACAGTAGAATTAATGAATATGCACAGAATTCTACCTCCCATTTGTAATCTGGCTTTTCTTGAACGTGCCTCCCATTCTTTTTTGAATGATCTAGTGCCTTGAGAAAAATTTCTTCCCCTCCCTTCCCTTCCCTTCCCTTCCCTTCCCTTCCCTTCCCTTCCCTTCCCTTCCCTTCCCTTCCCTTCCCTTCCCTTCCCTCTCATTCCATTTTGTTTCTCTCTCTTCATTTTTGTGAATCGGTATTTTGGATTAGGTTTCTTCAAAACCACTAACAGCAATGTATATTTTTTTGCAAACATTTTTCCCCAATACAGTAATTTTGTCCCTATTTCCATGACAGAGGAAATATCTCAACCCATATTAACAATGTGGCAACCTACATTAAAGAATAGTGACTTACTTTACTTTACTTTATTTAAATTTCTATGCTGCCCTTCTCCTAAGACCCAGGGCGGCTTACAACAATAATACAATAAAATAACTTACCATGACAATCAACCATCCAATCCAAACACATTCATTCAATCCAAAACACATTCATACAGCATACAATCACAATCAACACATAGCCACTGATGGAGGCACATTCATAGGCCCTATTAGGTAAAAATGAAGAAGAAAAAATCTCTCTGGGGTAGTGGCTGTTTTGTCATTGTGTTAACCCCTTTCTCCTTTGGTAGTGATATAAATCTCCTTTTCTTTCTCCCCCTCCCATACTCTGATTTTGATAGGAAGGAAGAAATAAGAAGACTACAAAGTTATTAGTAGAGTTTTGTAACCTTTCTTCATGGTGTATTTTAATATGTGTTAACAAACACATGTTCCTGATCATTTATTACTTGTCTGATAATTTCTATTAGCAGTTTTTGCTTCTGATGCTGATTTTGCTAGCTGTTGGAAAGAAAAATGAGAGAGAGAGAGAGATGGAGGAAATTGCACTTGAATTAATGTACTTAATTTTATATTTTTGATCCAACCAACATGACAATTTAGCATTCTTTTGAAGTTTGCACATCAATGGATTTTGCAGTGAAGTCCATGTACATCTGTATGACGTGTTCTTCTAAAATGTGCACATTTATTACTGTAATAAAGTCCTTTGGGAAGGTTGTTTGCAAGAACAATGTACGTCAGTAAAATTGCAAGTATTTGAGAAAGTATGTTTGGCAAAATATGCCTCTCTCTATATATATATACATGCATTATAGAGGGAATAATCCAGCATATGTGGGAGGTAATCACAAAAGTAAAAATGACAATAGTAATAGCACTTAGATTTATATACTGTCCCACAGTGCTTTACAGCACTCTCTGGGCAGTTTACAATGTCAGAATATTGTCCCAAACAATCTGGGTCCTTATTTTACTGACCTAGGAAGGATGGATGGCTGAGTCAACCCTGAGCCAACTCCAAGTTGTGGGCAGAGTTTGCCTACAATATTGCATTCTAACCACTGTGCCACCACGATTCATTTGTATCTGTGCAATTGAATCCCTGTCCTTATTTTTTTTACATTCAACACATTTTAAAAGAGTTGGGCTTTGATTACACAGTTGTGACCATCATCCTGACTTTCTTGAGCTGGTCACCCCAACTCTTAGAATAAAAGAAAACAGTCCATGATATGTAGCATATGTAGCATATCTGTGGTACAGTGGTGGGATTCAAATGGTTCTCTGTGTGGATGCTGTTTCCGGAAGTCCATTCTGGGCCTGGGCCAGTTTGGCCGAAGTGGTACAAACTGGCTGAATCCCACCACTGCTGTGGTAGAGCATCTTGAGGTTCAGCAGCCACAATATTTTCAGGGGTGTCATATTTGCTACTTCTAAGCAAAACGAAGATAGAAGTGGATGCCTCTCTGATTAACAGCACATCAATTTCTATCCTTTATTCCCAACAGGACTGAAAACATCCAGCCTTGCTCAGTTTGTTGATTTTATTGCTCCCTCAGGAGCAATTATATTAATAATCAAGTACATCCTTAGATGCAGAAAAACTAAAGGGTCAAAGAGATATTTATCATGACATGTTTTCTGATCCATTTTATCTGGAAAACATAGGTTTGCTCCCAAATCCTTCAGCAGACATATTTCTTTCATTCCAGTTAATGGTTTGCTTTGAGCACACTGCAACTTGCAAAGCTAATTTCTTAGTAAGAAAAGCTTAAATATAAAGAAATATTCCCCCCCTGGACACAGAGGCCTTCTGCCTCTCCTACTTTAATATCACAAGTGCTTCATGAAACCAGATTTTGTCCAGTTAACTATCATTCCTAATTTGATCTGAAATAGAATATAGGTAGTCCTTGTTTAATGAAGGTAATTGGGGCTAGAATCTCCATTGCTAAGCAGTGCAGTTATAAAGCAAGATGCCATGTGACTGCATTGCTTAGTGACTGAGATCCTGGCACTCCCAGTTGACATTGTTAAGAGAGGCTCATGGGTCATTAAATGATTCCCAGGTGGCTCACAAGCAGAGCAGCAAGCAGGTAAGGCAGGGTGTGCAATGGGAAACTGGAAGGAGAGTTTGCAAATGGACATCATGTGACCGGAGACACGGCAACCATCATAAGTGTGAGCTGGTTACCAAGTGCTCAAATCATGGTTACCTGACTGCAAGGGTGCTATTATGGCCACAGCTTCCAGGACCAATAATAAGTCTTCTTTTTTTAGCATCATTGTAACTTCAAAGAAATGGTTGCTTTCTTGCGAAGGTTGTCGAGAGCGTGGTTGCCAGACAGTTCCCACGACACCTGGAGGAATCGTTATACTTGGATCCACACCAGTCGGGCTTCAGGCCTGGCTACAGCACGGAAACAGCATTGGTTGCGTTGGTGGATGACCTCTGGCGGGCCCGGGACAGAGGTTGTTCCTCTGCTCTGGTGCTATTGGACCTCTCGGCGGCTTTTGATACCATCGATCATGGTATCATGCTGCAACGGTTGGAGGGGTTAGGTATAGGGGGCACTGTTTTGCGGTGGTTCACCTCCTTCCTCTCTGGCCGGATGCAGTCTGTGTTGACGGGGTCAGAGGTCGACCCCGAGACCCCTTGTATGTGGGGTACCTCAGGGGTCGGTCCTCTCGCCCCTACTGTTCAACATTTATGTAAAACCGCTGGGGGAGATCATCCGTGGTTTTGGTGTGGAGTACCATCTGTACGCTGATGATACTCAGCTGTACATTTCCACGCCGAACCACCCCAACGATGCTCTTGCCGTGCTGACCCAATGCCTGGAGGCCGTGCGGGTCTGAATGGGGAAGAACGGGCTCAAGCTCAACCCTTCCAAGACCGAGTGGCTGTGGCTACCGTCGTCCCGGTTTAGTCAATTGACTCCTTTGTTGTCTGTTGGGGGCGAAACAGTGGCCCCCGCGGAAAGGGTTCGCAATTTGGGAGTCCTCCTGGATTCACGGCTATCTTTAGAGGACCATCTGGCGGCCGTGGCCGGGAGGATGTTCTATCAGGTTCGCCTGGTACGCCAGTTGCGTCCCTTCCTAGACCGGGACTCGCTATGCACAGTTACTCATGCCTTCGTCACTTCCAGGCTGGACTATTGTAATGCTCTCTACATGGGGCTCCCCTTGAGGTGCGCCCGGAGGCTTCAGCTGGCCCAGAATGCGGCCGCGCGGGTAGTGACAGGAGCGTCGTGGCGCTCCCATGTAACACCGCTCCTGCGCGAGCTGCACTGGTTGCCGGTGGTCTTCCGGGTGCGGTTCAAGGTGTTAGTGACCACCTTTAAAGCGCTCCATAGCATCGGACCCGGATACTTACAGGACCGCTTACTGCTAGCAAATACCTCCCGCCGTCCGGTACGCTCCCACAGAGAGGGCCTCCTCAGGGTGCCGTTGGCCAGACAATGTCGATTGGCGACCCCCAGGGGGAGAGCCTTCTCTGTGGGAGCTCCAACGTTTTGGAATGAGCTCCCCCCTGAACTCCGTACGATGACGGACTTACGCACCTTCCGTCGGGAACTGAAAACTTTCCTTTTTCAACAGGCCGGCCTGGCATAGAAGCTCCGGCTCCAACCGGGTGAAAATGTTTTAGGGGGATTGTGCAATTTTTAGGATTTTTGTAATTTTTAGGATTTTAGGATTTGTACATATTGGGTTTTATAGATTTTATGGCCTAATTTGTTTAATTTATTTTTAAATATTTTAATTTTGTACATTTATATGTTTTTTTAAATTTTAAGGCTGTAAACCGCCCCGAGTCCTTCGGGAGAGGGGCGGTATAGAAATTTAATAAATAATAATAATAATAATAAGGACTACCTGTAAGAAAACGCACTTTGATTATGCTGATGAGCTGGTTGGTACCTTAATTCAAGATAGCAACTTTAATTCAATTCTTATCATTCTCAATTCAGTTCTTATTATTATGAAATTTGCTGCCATGATTGCCCGACTCTGTTCGCTAAAAGCCTTCCTCACCCCCATACCCACCATTTATCTGATTGGGGTGGAATGTTCTGTTAAGTATCAGCTCTTCAAAAATGAAACAACAACTCCCACAGCTTTTTTTGAACAAAGAAAATTGCATAGGACAAAAGAAAAAAAACCTCCACAAAAGTCTTATCTACCGAAAAGAGTGCACTTTTTGTTATTTTCAAACAATGATCCTAGAGATCGTTCTGAAATCGCTTGAGTTTGTAAGGCCCAGTTGAAAACTTTGTTGAAAGTTTGTTAATTAGTCTTTTTTTAAAAAAAGATTATGCCAACCTAACAAGTAACTATGTAACTGAGATCATACAAACGTCCCAAAGAGCCCAATATGGACACACACCGTTGCAAGTCACCCTATCTCCAAACAAACAGCCATTTTTAGCTCTAACACAATTTATTCCCATGCCTATTTGAAATCTGAGAATCAGGCCACATATCTGAAAGGAAAATAATGACATTGTGCCAAGACCTACGGATTACTGTAAGTAGTTGTCACTGAATGCCAGATTAAAAGAACCGTGTCTGAACTGCATATGCTGATTTAATTTCATGCACAATTGGTTTGCCTTGTGGCTTCGTCCTTTGGCTGATTCCACGGGGCATCATGCAAAGGAAAATGAAGACTAGCTAATACCAACTACTCTATTATGGAGTTAAAAAGAACGTATGAATGAAGGCAAACATACGTGTCCCAGAATAATGTTGCAGGATCCAATCTGGGTCGGTCACCAGAACCAGAGGTTTAATTTTCCAAACTTTTGGACTTGTGCTGGAGCACATCCTCAGGGAACTTCTCTCTAACTTTCTGCTAGAGAGAAGTTCCCTGAAGATGGGCTCCAGGAAAAGTTTGGAAGACTAACCTTTGGTCCCAGTGACTAACCCAGATTGGATCCTGCAGGGATATGTGAGATCAAGAGGAGGATTGATGTTATATCCTTAGCTGAAATCCATCTGATTAGTTGAAATAGGCTGATATCATTTTTTTCTCACACGTTTAACATCTCGTAAGGGAAGGAGATGGAAACATACATCCAATCCTATTTTGATGTCAGCAAAGCTGGTAGCCAACCACATCAACCCGCAAAGTTGAATTATGCGCTGCGTAATCAGGTTGTACAAGTTGATTGTCTTCATGCTGGGAAATGTTTCGGAGGAGGGAGAGAAAATATATTGGGCCAGTGAAGATAGGTGAGGTCATTTGATTTGGACTTGACAAGAGCTTATATTAGCATTTACAACTCTTTTTTTTATGAGTAGGATGAGATTTAACAACGTGAGGAAGTCTAGAGAAAAGAACGACTAGGGATGACATGATAGCAGTGTTCCAGTATGTGAGGGGCTGCTACAAAGAAGAGGAGGTCAACTTATTTTCCAAAGGTGATGGTGATAAGGCAAGATGAGAAACAATGGATGGGAAAGAAGGAACCTGGAATTAAGTAGAAGCTTCCTAACAGTGAGCGCAGTGGAATAGCTTGCCTTCAGAAGTTGTGGGTGCTTCATCACTGGAGGTTTTTAAGAAGAGATTGGACAGCCACTTGTCTGAAATGGTATAGGGTCTTCTGCTTGAGCAGGGGAAGGGGCTAGAAGACCCCCACCATCCCTTGCAGCTCTATTCTGATTGATTGATTGATTGATTGAAAGGAAATGGCAGCAACATTGATTGAAAGGAAATGGCAGCTCCTCCTCCTCCTCCTCCTCCTCCTCCTCCTCCATAGGATAATCAAATCACAGTGCTAAGAGAGAACAATGAAGGTCTGTTGGGGTAAACAGAGGTAACATTGGAATGAATAGATCATTATATCCTAAAAATGATCATCTGTGGGTGGTTTGCAAGACCAATGAATGGAAGTATCTGGCATATTGTATAAGGTATATTGCAGCCAGAATTATATTGCAGTCCTTTTATAGACACAAAGGCAAATCACACAATTATTAATAATTTGCCGTAGTACAGAAATTTTGTGTCTCCGTTATTCTGTATTCCTTCAGTTCTGACACAAGCTGTTCAGAATGTATCTTGCCATTTCCCCTCCCTTAAGCCACATTCAATGGCTGCTTTGCTAATTTCTTCTCCTAAATCCTCTCTTAGCTCACTGCTTACTAAAAATTGCCTCCCCTAATAGAGTTTAGATAAATGATGTAATTAGTCGAACCAGCAAGATGTTCATGATTTAAAATGAACAATCGCGCATTCACGAAGCTGGGTAGCTCCTTAGCAGTTGTCTTATAACCTGTGATGAAAAGAACTGCTGCAATAGATTCTTGGCTTCTTAAAATAGCATTGTTTATGTGGTAGTTGTAGCAAGAGATGGGAACTTTCATGTGTGAATCAGGCATCATAGATAGAACATTCCGATCAGATAACAACACTTCCCATTAGTCTGGAATCTTTTAAGTCTCTCTAAAAAACAAGATGTGCATCATAAGATATTCTCTTGCTGTCACACAATTACCAGAGATCAATGTGGTGGGAACATCGGTGGCTACTTATAAGACTTGGAATTCTGTAATGGAAAGTCAAGTAGTTTCCATTTTCTTCTTCTAACAATAGGTAAAAACACTTTTCTATATAGCTTAACAAATCTGTAGGCGCATTCAAATATTTTTCCATCAGCCTTCCTGACTTCCAGCATCTCACTTCAGTTCTGATGGGACTCATTTGTGAACTTTATTCAGGGACAAGGCAATTTGCAAAAAAAAAAAAAAAAAAGCAAAAGCAAACAAGACCCAAGTGTCCTGCAATGGTGAGAGCTCCTGTTACTTGCCCCAGCTTCTTCCCACCTAGCAGTTTGAAAGCATGCTAATTTGAATAAATAAGTACCACTTAGATGGGACGGGAACAGCATTCTGTGCACCTCAGCTTATAGTCACGTTGGCCACATGAAGACAGAAATGTCTTCAGACAACACTGGCTCCTTTGGCTAAGAAAAAAAAAACATGAACATTGCCCCATAGAGTTGGATACAAATGGACAGGGGAAACCTACATCTTTTCCTTAAGCATCCAGATCTGAAGGAATACAAACAACTTTCACTGGAGAAGAAAAATTCAGGAAACTGGAAGATGGGTTTTGTTGAAGAGTTGTATTCATATGCTTATATATATATAAGTATTGATCGAGAGGATTAAGGTTATAGACCAGTGACTCCATTTAGTTTCCATTAAATTAAGGCATCCATGGAAGAGAAAAGTGTATCAAGTACCAGTGGAGTCCACAGAGGGCCGAGAAAGTCAAGATTGGGGTTCCAGTTATTTAATCAAAGCCCCATGACTTGGTATATATAAAGACAATGGGCAGGAGTTTGGACATGCAGTTATAATTGCTAGCTTTTGACATCCCACTCTGCTCACTTGTGATTGCCCTGGTAAACTGATTATTATGATAAACTGAAACAGCTTTCTCCAACTTGAGGATCCTCCAAAGGTCTAGAATCTGGAGATATCAAAATTGAAAACATCTGGAGGGTGTCTAGATTAGCAGCTTTTAATTCATTTTCTCCCAAATGGCTAGTTTTCCTATTAAGGAAAACTAGTCTCTCTCTCTCTCTCTCTCTCTCTCTCTCTCTCTCTCTCTCTCTCTCTCTCTCTCTCTCTCTCTCTCTCTCTCTCTCTCTCTCTCTCTCTCTCTCTCTCTCTCTCTCTCTCTCTCTCTCTCTCTTTCTCCCTCCCTCCCTCCCTCTCTCTCTCTCTCTCTCTCTCTCACACACACACACACACATTACGAGAGGATCTGAAAGAGAAATAATGATACATTATAAACAATGCATATGTTTAATATTGCATTTTACTTTAATTTGTTAAAGTTTCAACCTTGGGAAATATTAACAAAGCTGGAAGGTTATTGTGTTATGTTCCAAAATTGTGCCCTTATCACCTCATTGTAATGTTATTTCTTGTTCCATCCTATCCCGGTTCTTGATGGTTGATCATACCCAACAACAGTCAAGATGCTGATGGCATTCATGTTTACAATGTATTCAAAGTTGACAAGAATAAGCAAAAAGGAAAAGTGCAATTGAATGATCACCACTTCTCTCAAGAGCAGTTAAACATGATACACCATCTGGAATATGTGAATTTCTGCCTTGAACAGTATAGTAAATGGTCCTTGTTTTTGATTTGGAGGTTAAAAAGACCTAAACAGCACAAATGGATTGCAATGACTCTCAGAAACATGTCTTTGAGATTTATGATATCCCATTCCTCTCCTTTCCCCCAGAAACGGTTTTGGGTTTTGCTATAAGAAAGATGGATTAAGTCTGCTTCCAAAGCAAGACATCTTTACTCTTGTGGAGCAGTTCCTCTATTTTTATTTCCTTTCCATTTATTTTTGCAAATGAACCTTGCCATAATACTTCATGAAAATGGATGGAAGAATGATTAAAATCCAGATGCTGCCAAGCATGTCTGCAGAAGTAGAGGATTACAGAGACAGCATCTTGAGAAGCACGATGAGGCTACATACCAAGATCTCCCTGTCATGACTTCCTCCCATGAAATCTTGGGAAACTCTAAGAGTTGGCAGAAAAATCCTAAGTAGGATAAAGGGAAGAGAACTCAATTTCTTAAGTCCTGGTCTAAATAGAAGATGTGAGACAATGCAAGCTTTAGAAGCACTGGGTGATGCTCGCAAAGACGAAGGTTTCTGGGCCTTTAAAAGCATAAGATATTTATACTTTGGAATCTCTCGCCTTCCTGTTGAATCCAATGGAAAAATGTAATTATTAGGGGAGTACAGCTAGTCAACATCTTATATGAATTTGCAATTTTATCTGTAGAGCCCATTCATTTTGAATTTTGATTGATTCAAAGAGTCAAACTGCTTCAAATTTACAATTTGTGCCCTTGAATCAAAAAGATTTGAAGATGGGATAAAAACATGGAGGCTGGTGTTCAGCAGCCAGTCAGAACTGATTCAAGGCACCTGATTCAATTTAGCATGCTAAATGGCCTTGATGATGGAATTGGAAGGGATGATTGAATCAGATTTAAATTTGAATCTTTGCATTGACCTCTTATTCAATGTACTTGATAGCAATAGCACTTAGACTTATATACCACTTCACAGTACTTTACAGCCCTCTCTAAGCAGTTTACAGAGTCAGCTTATTGCCCCCAACAATCTGGGCCCTCATTTTATAGATCTTGGAAGGATGGAAAACTGAGTCAATCTTGAGCCAGTGAGAATCGAACTGCCGAACTGCTGGCAGTTGGCAGTTAGCAGAAGTAGCTTGCAATACTGCATTCTAACCACTGCGCCACTATGGCTCATATGGGATTGATCCAAAATCTTCATGAGAGAATCTTTATAGAAGATTGTGATTGCCACTGTCCCATGATGGTTAAGCTGTTGGACCAGGATGCAGGACAATCATGGTCAAGTCTAACCTCAAGTGACTCAGCCAATTACTTTTCCTTACCTCAATCTCCCCCAAAATACTGCTAATATGAAGAGAAAAAAAAAGGACATTATCCTGTTCATATTATTTTCATCTCCTAGGGGAAAAGTAGTAGAAAGCTATTGAACGTAAATCAATAAACAGATGAACAAATACATTAATGTTTCCATTTTTAAAGCTGAGAGAATGGTCTGAAGCACCCACAGATGGAGGACATGCTAGCCCAAATATGGTTTAGTGCTTGGAGTGACAAAATGGATCACTTTCTCTCATTCATGGTAGTGAAACTCATGAATTCAAATGGAATGCAACAGTTATTTCAGAAGTCTGAATTTCACCCATTATTTATTGAGCTGTTGAACAAAAGGCAACATAGAGGGGAAATTATATTATTATTATTATTATTATTATTATTATTATTATTATTATTATTATTATTATTATTATTAATTAGATTTCTATGCCACCCTATTCCAAGAACTCAGGGCGGCTCACAGCATGAATACTAACATAAAGAAATCCAATATTAAAATACATTATAAAACCCATTAATTTAAAAAAAACCAATCAACCAGAAACAGACATACAAACATACATACACTGGCTGGGGCAAGGTGTTAACTGCCCCAGGCCTGCCGGCAAAGATGGGTCTTCAATAATTTGTGAAAGGCGGAAAGGGTGGAGGCAATACGGATCTCCGGGGGGGAGTTGATTCCAGAGGGTAAACAATGAGAAGAAACTCTCTCTGTAGGAATATATGTGAATGTTGGTATCTTCATTTGAATGTTCAACTCCTAAACTCATCAGAGCTTTAACAATCAGCTTAATGCCTTCTTATTATTTTATAAATCAGGCTATAGTGCTGGAAAATGTGGAAGGAAAGAGAAGAAGAGGATGATTAGCAGCAAAGTAGATAGAGAACGTTACAATGGCATTGGATGCACCATTGGAAAACCTAAAAGACTTGGTTGGAGACAGCTTGTCATGTCAATATCTATAATATCTATGTAATTGCTAAGTTGACAATGACATGTTGAAACATAATCATTATTTATAGCCCACCTTTCCTCTAAAGTTATGGTTAGGGCAGTTCCCATCAGCTGGTCACTCCAGTGTTATCATTATAACAATCTGGGAGATCAGTTTGATTGAGAATCCTTCACCCTAACCATTGGACAAAGTTGATTTTTCAATTGCTTGCATTTCAATACCCCTGTTCTGCCCCTCTTCTTATGCTTCATTTCCATTCATAACTCAGAAGGCAATTCACATCCCAATGATGCCAGAGATTAAAAAATGAATATAATAACGGAATAACTTCATTTGTGGAAGCCAGAACAAATACAGTAGGAGCAATGGAACTGAGTCATCTATTTAAGAAGCCTTGGCCAACCTTCTTAAATAAAAAGTAGAATTTTGAATTAACACCTATTAAGAAGCCTGGGGTAGGTTCATACGTTATACTGAATTCAAAATCAAAACATGAAAGCAAATTTAGTCAACATCTCTAAGACCTGAGCCAAATAGAAAAGTCATCAATAAATGCAATTAACAGTGGATTCCTATCAATTTAATAACTATAAATAATGCAATTACAATTTATAAATAAATGTATATGAGTGCTGCTAAAGCAACAATTGTAAATTTACTAGCAAGTGCATCTTATTGAACATAAGAGTCACCTGGTAGTGAGATGGGCATCAAATAAACTTAATAAATAAATAAAAATAATTTAAACAGCTGCTTTAAAGGAGAAACTTTCCATGTTACTATGTTTTTATTTTTTAGAATAATGGGTTCCCTGGCAGTATTTCTCAATCATTAACTTTTATTTGTTATTTGCCTTTTATGATGGATAAGCAACCATTTTAAAAGAAGAAAAAAAATAAACAAACCTAGCACTCAATTTTTTCTAATATACATCCTCATCATAACATTTATTTGTACCAGCTGTTCACACAATCCCGAATTGTGATTATTAAACTGCTTCTCTTTGGGTTTAATAATTTCACAATTTGATGATATGTACATAAAGGAAGATTTTTTAAGATAAGTTAATTGATTTTGTAGGAAGAAAAACACACACAATAAGATTCCTTTGTTGAACTGAATTACAGGCTTTTCAAAGGTGTTTAAGTAAAACATTGGCATAAAAACTACTGGTGAACAGATTATAGAAAGGCATTTCCTGAGGTTGCTGAACAATTGAATATTAATTTAAAAAATGATCCTGAAAATCAATCTTCTCCTTTGAAAAGAATGAATGAAATTAATAATTGATGAACATACCTGAAGTTAAATATTTTAATTACTAAGGTAGTGAACTTTGTTGAACACAAGTCCTTGAAATAAATGAAGGATAGATGAAAGAGAATTTAGCATTTTTACCAAAGCCTGCTTTTTTTCCAAACTAAGTTTGCTATTTGAAAATAATAAAACAATAACATAACGTGGATTACAAAACATATTGTTCATATTAAATGAAATCTTGCCATTCCTGCTATTCATTTCTCCTTAAAGTATTATTCTCATTTATTACTGCCCACTCTCATGTTTCAGCCCAAAATTAGGTATGATGTATGTAGTAAAATTAAGCAAAAGTAGATTAACCTCTCTTTTAAATTAATTGAGTCAGGCTCCATCTGATGAACTTTGTTAAATCACTTTTGGCATTTGTACTTCCCAGAATAAGAGGCCAGCATCCTTCTTAATCCATTCTTCTGGGCATGCTTGACCACAATTCTGGATTTAACATGCTGGCAATTTTAAAGCTCTAACGAGTTTGAACTAGAACTAATTTAATATCCAGAATTTGTAAAGGATGTTTCATTCAAAGTATTTCCAAAATAGGAAGAAGAATTGTATGCAGTCCTTGGCCCCCCCCCTTTTTTTTTGCTTTGTAGAAATCTATATTTTATAGGTTTGGATTATAATTGGGGTAGGAAAAGTTGTTTAAAACAGGAAAAAAAATCTCAGAGTTTTGCTTAGGAAAAGTTAAAACACGAGTGATATTTCAAAAGTGTCCCCCCCCACAAGCAAATGGACTGTTTTTTTCTTTGAGGAAGAACTTTTCTTCTTTTCATTTTCTTCTTCTCCCTCAAAGAAAAAAATTAGTCCAGTTGAGTTTTGAAGAAAAAAGCATCTTTGAGACAACTGTGACCTGGATGACTGAGACTCTCCACAGACAACATGAGCGATAATTATACAAAACAGAAATATTTGGTATGACTTGTTCAACACACTTATTTTGACTACGGGCTCTAAAGAATTGCTAGGATTGTTCACCACAGTTGTGGGTGTGTGATTTGCTGAATTCCATAACAGTTTCCATCCATAATAGGCTGCTGAATTCTTGAGAAAAACGCACACACTATATATCTGGAAACGCATAGTTTCATAATTCCAAGAGGAACTTCATTAATGAGGAACTTCTAATAACCACAGAGTAAACCATCTGCAACTAACAGCTACCTAATGACAGGATCACAGTCTATTGGTTTTATAGTGAAATTCTTCCCCAAAGTGACCTGGCTGTTATTAAAACTGATTTTCATATCAATTTTAAAAAATGATCTAGTAAACATTACAAAAGAAAGGTGTCTTTTTTAAACAAAGAAAACATTCTGGGTATTGACATATAGATTTCTTTGGGATCTATGAGTCCACTCAAAGACTCCAATCAGTCAGAAATCCTAACTAGACAAGTGGCTACAAACCCTAAGTCAACAGATCTATCTGTTACTTTTACATGGCTAATTGCTATTGTTTGTTGTTGTCAATATTCTTATTATTGTCTGTCTCTCTCACCCCCACATCATATTTTGGCAATAATCAGGCAGTTGAAGACTAACTGGCCTAAAACCACCATTTTTTTGGATTATGCTCCTTTTTCCTGTTTCCAGAAGAAACCTTTCCTATATTCAGGTTTTTTCTTCAACTGCTTAGCATTTAAATCTGAAAACATATATTTGTTAATGGACTCTAAGCTGCACCCAGACAGTATGATTGTCATTCAAATGCCTAAATCCAGGGGTTTTCAAACTTGACAACTTAAGTCCAATCTTGTGGACTTAAATGGCTGATGAATTCTGGGGATTGAAGTCCAACAAGTCTTAAAGTTGCCAAGTTTGAAGACCCCTGGTCTAAATTATGGAAGACAGAAGGCACTTGGGCTGTTTGAAGGAGACCAAATAGGACACCACAACCTTATCCATCATTTAAAACTAATATCAACATTCCTTCTAAACTGGGAATAACATCGATTTAAAGCAGGATTTGAACTGTTTCCAGATGCATTTTGATTGTTCAATTGCTCACGTTCATTTCTCAAACATACACATTAAGACCTTTCATTGGTAGCTTCCTCATTTTTTTTTTACAACCCAACATGCATAAGAGAAGAATTGAAGATATCTCCCCTTAGCTAGTGCTGTATTGGATTGGGTTGTCCTACCTTGACCTTTTTAAAATTTTTCTCCAGCAACAGGTGTTAAAGTAGTTTTGATAAACCTTGATAAATAGGTTTCATACATTTGATAGAAAGATAAACTTTTTGAAAATCACAGAAAAGATAGTTTCTTACGAATGATAGTAAGACAAATTCAATGCAATCCAAAGGTCTATCTTGAGAGCAGATCTTTTGAAGATTATTCTGTGCATGTTCTCAAATGTAACCTGGACTTTATGATATGGAGATAATTGTGTAGATAGATAAATGTTTGGGTGATGCAGAAGACTAGAAGTCAAAAACACTTGCCACTTACTTAACCATCAAAACAGCTGATTTGTTGCTCATTGCCTATAAACTAAGTTGTTGAAAATAATGTTTGAGGAGAAGTAAGGGGAGGAGTTTTGGATGAAAGGAATTGTGAGCTTGGCTCTGGTGTGGTGATCATGAATTCCTAGCCTGATTATGTTCTCAGAGGCATTCTGTTATTAATTAAGATCACATATCCATATAGGTTCTGAATGGCTGAGCAAATATTAAGATTTCACCGAATGATGCCCAGTGAGTCACATTTGATTGATCATCTCCTGTTCTTATTATGACTCAAACAGGAAGTGATATCTGATTTTCTTATCAAAAATAATGCCCGTGAAGCAGAACTATCCTCTGCCTTATCTAGATCCCCATGACCAGTGCCAAAATCCCATCTTCTTTTACCCAATACCTAGCCGCTTAAATCTGTATCTGTACATCTTCAACAGTAGAGAAAAAGGAGGTACAAAAATAATGGTACGGGGTACAAAAATAACGGTACGGGGGTACAAAAATAACACTACTCTTACCTCATAAATTACTCTATCACTATATATGACTCAACTCAGAGAGACATTCCTCAGTTACATCAAATGAAGAACTCATCTAGAATCTCAAATATTCAGAGAAGCACCCATATCACATAACTCCACATTTTCATTGGCCAGTGTATTTATATTCTACTTACCAATTGGCATGATTAAAAAGAAAGGAAGCCAACACAGGATGAAACATCCCACAACTATTCCCAAGCTTTTGGCTGCTTTCTTCTCCCGAGAGAACTTTAGAAGCCTTATGGAAAAATTGGATTTCTGCTTGGTGGTAGGGGCAGCTTCAGTGTTGTTCTTGCGGTGGATACGAAGAGTCACTTCTTCTGAGCGGGACTTCTCAGTCTTCAGGCCACATGACAATCCTTTGCTTTCCCTTTTGGCTACCACGTACACCCGGCAATACATCACCAGTATGATGACCAGGGGGAGATAGAAGGACCCGAGAGCAGAAAACAATACATAACTTGGGGCAGTGTTGATTTGGCAGTTTGTTTCATCTTTTGGAGCTGGTTGTCTCCAGCCAAAAAGGGGACCTATGGATATCACAAGCGACAATGCCCACACACACAAGAGAGCCAAGAGCCCTCTTTTTTCAGTCACTATTGCTGGGTATCTCAGTGGGTAGCTCACTCCAATATATCGGTCTATGGAGATGACACAAAGGCTCATGATAGAAGCTGTGCAGCACAGAACGTCAACAGCTGCCCAGATGTTGCAGAAGATCCTCCCAAAAACCCAGTAGCCCAGGATGTCAAAAATAGCAGAAAAGGGGAGAACAATAGAAGTCAAGAGGAGATCAGCCACAGCCAAGTTGATAATGTAGTAATGGGTTACGCTTTGCAGATGTTTATGACAGGCTACGGAAAGGATGACCACAATGTTGCCCAGGACCCCAAAAACTATCAGCCCTCCAAAGATGACACCTAATAATATGGCCTTAAAAATATTTACTTGCTCCACAGTTTGAGTGCAATTGAAGCAGTCAGGGGCAGAGATGTTCTCAGAGGTCAGTCCCATTATCAAAACTGGTTAATGTTCATCCAGGGTGTTTGTGATTTGCCAAGAGCAAATATTTGGTAGTATTATGAGAAGCTTTATTTCCACATTGTAGATAGAAACTAATTGGAAATACTAGTCTGGCTTTATAAATGCAGAGGAGAGAGCAAAACCCTAGCCTAATGAACATATTTGAAAATCCACATTTCTTCTTTTTCATTTGCTCCCAGGAAAAACATAGGCGTTTCTTGTTTCATAAATAATTCCAAAGCAATTATAATGGTTCTCTTTAGACTAGTCCCTTTGAAGTTTAACACACCTTGCTGGATGTTTGTTGATGAAACCATATTAAAACTGAGCTAAAGACCTCTTTCTTAGTTTCTTTTTTAGTTTTTAAAATAATACCCATTGAGCCACAAGATGCTTTTTGTTCCTAAGCAAGGAAAGTTGCAGATGTAGAAAGGCCATCAGCTTCCAGACTGTCTAGAAGTTCTTCATGGAAAGACACAGCACAAATAATAGCAGAGTATTATTTGCTCTTTCTTATGTCTTCTTCATATTTGACTTCGAAAAATCTTCCCAGGTGAAAGAAAAATTGCTGTCTGTCACTCTGGTTGACACTTCTCAACATCTAGTCTTTTCATCCATTACTAGCTTTATGACCTCAAGTTGCCAAAGAAGCTGTAATAATTGTAAAGTTGTGACACCTTGACCCAGCATATAATCCTTTCAACAAACAATGGTTATGGACCTGCTAGGACCTCGGAGGAGATGGTGGTCTGTGCTCTTCTGCTTGACAGATGAGCTGTTTCCTAGAGAAGTCAAAAGGAGAAAACACATTTCAAACACCAGGCTTCTTGTTGGCCAATATTCCAACAGCAATATTTTTTTCCAAAATTAGGAATCAAACTTTACTGAGTTTTTAACATTGCATACAGACTGTTGTTGACTGCAACGCTGCTTGCTCATCAATTGGTGCTCTTCAGACTGATTGCTTCTTATGTTTTTTCATCAAATCATACCTCCGAATCTTGGGCAATAAAAATGTTGCTCTCTGACAAATTGGCCATTGATTACCCTGCAGCATCCCCCCAGAATAAAAGGCAAGATTGGGGTCTTTTTAGAACAAGCGGGTCTTATGTGTGCCTTCTTTCTGTTAACTCTGCTGCAAGCAAAACAATCTGCAGCTTTATGCTAAGAAGAAATCATGGACATTTCCATGCTAGCCTCACAGTAATTTGCAACATAACAAAACCGATATTGCAGTGATTTCTCTTCCATTTTTTCCTCTACATTACAAATGTGCCTTACGTTAACTGAGAGGGTAACTCAGAAAGCTCCGCTTGCGATTTAAGATGCATGGCTGAAGTTGCAGTGCTTACTATGTATGGAATTCTCCTTGCAGCCTAGTTTTCATTTGGTCTGATCAAAACAGCTTGATTGGTATCAGGGAATGATCTGTTTGAAATATCTGGATTTAGCTCTGGGCTCAGTAAAAAATACCTTTGGCATAGATGGTGTATATTGTAATACACATACAGGAGATCCCAGGGCCAGATCTGGGGATCTCTAATTAAAAGGAACAAACAACAATGACTATAAAGACCAATTCCTTATCTAAAACTTCAGAAAGTGAGGGAAGAAACCTTACTGGCCTTTAAGTCTGATTTGGCCAAATAAAACTGCTTATGTTTCAAGATTAGAATGCTGGGTATTCAAAGAACAGAACAGAGAATAGAATAGAATAGAATAGAATAGAATAGAATAGAATAGAATAGAATAGAATAGAATAGAATAGAATAGAATAGAATAGAAGTATGATTGGACACAAGGTATTTGTCTCTGGTGCATGCAGTAGGTTAAAATAAAAAATATAAGAATTTGTTTTGAACAAATGCAAGTTTTCAAGCAAGCAACAGCATGTCATTCCTAATATCCCAACTAGGCTTCTACATTAATCCTTGGAGAAATAAGTACATGCATTTCTTTCTACAGAGGAGAGACCAATATCTCCACAGACTCAATTTTGGGTGCTCCAAATAAGCAAGCACAGGAGTTACTGCCATAATTTACTCATTTAGTTTCTACAGATTTTAAAATCCCTCTCCCCTTTCCAGCACGCTAAGCCCAAGCACTCATCCCATTCGTAACCATGAAATGTGCTTTTTCTTCGCAGATTCTCGGATTTTTTTTCCTAGTCTCAATTTCTTTATCTTGGCTTTGGATAATCTTTTGGGATTCCAGATTTTGTTGGATTTTAGCTTCTATTAATGCTAGTCAGAATAGTTAGATGTGTTGGGAATTATAGATTAACAGCTCCTAGAAGTCACTAAATCATTTCTCTATTTTTTTTAGAGGTGGGCCACCATGTTATGGCTGATGGGAGAAAACAACATTATTATTATTAAATTAAATGTGTTACATTATAGATTATTAAATTATTCTTTGGCTGTTGAGTGCTTCTAGAATTTGAAGCTGATGTAATCAGAGACACCAGGACCAACATTTTGAAACTTGGATTGATGGGCTGTGATTTTGAGGGGTTAATTCTCAATAGGTGTGTTAAGCCTATTATGGATTTCTTCTGATTTCCCAGAAAAAAGAACACAGTTGGAAATCATACCAAGGTAATTGGCTTGTTTGCTGCCAAATTTCAGTGCAGTAATCTGGGGAAATTCCAGAGGCTACAAACGTTTAGGTTCCACTGATCAACAAGAAGTTCAACCCAAATTTATTAGGCAGAGAGCAAAAATGATTGGCAATGCAAAAGAGTCTAAATAAGCTTGTTCTAACAAAACAAAAGGCATAGAACTATTCTAGACCAATGGATTATTAGCATTGGCAGCCAGAACAACTGCAAAGTGTCCTTCCAGCTATATCTGGACAGTCCAAGAACTGCACCTAGGACTTTAAACATGTTTTGTGTTCCTGAGCTACGATTTTGAAAAGGGCTGTTCCTAATTAAGAATAGCGAAGAGAATAACATCATACAATAGGAACTTTTTCCTATAAGATTAATAATGGTAGAAAAAAATGAAATAAGGCGTGAGTCTGAACATGCCTTCCATAAATAGATTCTGAACATACATACACATACACATACACACAAGTCAGAGGGGTGCTGCTTTAGAAGTGATATTTTAAACTTAGATTTTGTTTCTTTAGGGCTTCGGGGTTTCTTTCCTACAGCATGGGTCAAGTTAGCAGCAAAGCTCAGAACATTGTGTTATTGCCAGTTGTTTCTGACTGTGAAGGGTCATTGCACTTATCTCTTTGGATACAAATGGTTTTTGCATACAAATAGTATAGAGAACAGAACTGTTGGACGCCTTGCATTGTGTGGCCTTTTGGACCCACTGTTTACAACTGTTATCCATGTTTTTGGGTAGAAGCTTGGTCAACTAAGGACAGCAATCCATCCACCTCATGAGCTAAACTCCATGCAGTAAAAAAAGCACCCTCCTTGTCTTTAATCGGACACACACTTCCTGCAAATAGAAACTTTGCTGGATTTCCCCTCGATAATAATTAATAAAAGATAATTCTATTTTAAATGTGTATTTTTTTTAAAGAAAAAACTTCATCCAGCCATTTTTCTTTCCTTTTAAAAAAAAACAACCAACCAAAGGTATTCCTTGTTTCAGAAAGCTGACGATGCTTCCATTGCAATGGAGACAATAGGTGAAAAGCCAGACATACCTTTAGTGGGAGAACATTTCATAGCCAATTGGTAATTGAATCAATAAATGTGGCCCCACCATCACCAAAAACATGGCTTGGGGGGGGGGGAATGCGACCCAGTATAAAATGTTTAGGAGCCAACGAATATTAGTAAGCAAATAAATATATCGCAACACATTTCTAGTCAATTTTCCCTTCATTACTTCTTCTCGGTTGATTGTTGTGGACTCGGGCAATTAAATACGAGAATTCCACAGAATGGAGGATGGAGGCAAACCCCAAACAGAGAAAGAAACACTGTCAATCTTGTCAACGTTATTTGAAGGAAAGAAGGAAGGGAAAGAAGGAAGGGAAAGAAGGCAGGAAAGAAGGCAGGAAAGAAGAAAGAAAGAAAAAAGAGGAAGGAAGGAAGGAAAGGAAGGAAGGAAAGAAAGAAGGAAAGAAGGAAGGAAGGAAGGGAGGGAGGAAGGAAGGAAGATAGGCAGGTTATATCATCTTCAGCTAAGGACTTCTTTTGCATAGATATCCAAGGTCTTTCTCCACTTACCTCCTTCAGGCTCCTGAAACCCTCCTGTTGCAGGCTGGTTAAAAGGGGACGAATCAAAGGCAGTCATCCGAATAGCACAGTGGGACACTTTGCTTGCAAATAACAACAATGAAATAAATAAATCAGCATCCTCCTTCCTCCCCCTGTAGTATATTTTGATGACTCACAATTACATGAATTCCCTCTGTCCCAATGGCTAAGGGTGGCTGAGTGCTGGTTTTATGATACCACCCTCTTCCTGGGTGAATAATGCTCCCCTGCTCGACTGTCAGGGAGAAGCAGTAACTTTACTGTGCTGTAGGAGCTGATGCAGGCAGCACTACGGTCCCTGTTGTGATTTACCGTAATCTCTTGCTTGTTACCGTATTTCAGCACAAGAAAGGTCACTTCTGACAGTTGTCAACATTTTTTTCTGTTGACTCCTCTTTCTTTTCTTTCCCTCCCTGTGTCTCTCTTTCTCTCCCTCCCTCCCTCCCTCCCTCCCTCCCTCCCTCCCTCCCTCTTTCTGTGTGAGTCTGCTTGTCAGCGGTGAGCAAATACTCAATCTGCTTTAAAGAAGGAGAAAAAAGGGAATCAAGTGGCAAAAGATTACTACCGCAAGTGGTGAGATGCTAGTTTGCATTTACACACCACCTGTCCTATTTATGCTGGATGTTTGCACATTCTGAATGACACCTAAATGCAGTTTGTTAAGGGTGTGTGTGTGGGGGGGGGAAGAAAGGAGTAACAAGATTATGAAGAAAAGGATGTACATTGAGTGCGTGGGTAGGTGTGTATTTGCAGAATGTCAGTTGCCATTGAGTTTGACAGCGAGATTCATACCAAGAGGCAAACTAATTGTTTTTGTTGAAAGAGGCAACAACATGCTTTGTTATAGGAGAAAATATAGGTAACTAGGAAGTCCTGAGAAGGGTTATTTGCTTGCAGATGATTTATGATCTGACCAGATAACCCCACACTGGTATTGTTCACTACTCAGGTAATGAAATGTTTGCAAGCAAAGCAACCAACCTCAGAGAGCACCAGGGACACCACATGCTTTATTTTGGCAAAGAACCAAGGTTGCTTGGAACTTCCTTCTATCTCCTACCTTCTGTCCAAGCCATGGGTCCAGAATGAGATCTCCTTGGGCATACAGAAGGGCATTCCAGACAAGGTAGAGACATCTTTTCTGGAATAGCTTGTCAAAGAATGGAGTAAGCCAGACTGCAGGAGTTGAGTTGGCACCCTGTCCCCTCCATGGTGCATGCCCATGCATTTGATGAGGGAGCAGCAGCTTCTCCAGAGAGAAGCAGAGCAAACCACCATGGATATTTTGGCTTCTTTTGGATGTGTAGGACAACATTAATAACATTATTAGGGAGAGCTTTGTCTAACTTTCATCGAAGTGCACCAAATTACGAATATACACCCCTCTCTCTGACTCTCTGTAGCCAAATCTTTAGTTATTTTGGCCAGGCCTCTCTTTTGCAAAAAGGCAGACTTTTTAAATATTCACACAACAGCTAATAAAAAAAATGTAACAATCACTTTAATTTAAAGTGATTGTTACATTTTTTTGATTAGCTATTGTGTGAGTATTTAAAAAGATACACATGCAGCTCTCTTTCAAACACATTTGAAGCAGTTGGCATGGAAGATCACAAAACATTTGAAATCGGCACTAGAGAAAAAAAATCTGACATGGATAGGGTTACATTGCAAAGTATGGTATCTAAGTGCTCTTATTCTGCAAAATTGAAAACCCGCGGAATAGGTTGAATAGAGAAAGTGTAAAGTTTCCTCCCCAAATCACTCGTTCTGCAAAATTCTCTTTTTCTCAGTGTGTTGAAATGAAAACCCCAAGGAAACACTCTTTCCTCTTCTATGTGGTGGTTTATGACTTACTACCTTTATATGGCCACCTATATAACTCTGGATGGCAAATGGAGCTTTCCCCCATTACATTGTTCAGGCTAAGTCAAAGAAGGGTCTAGGAAGATGGCCTTCACTACTGCTACCTCTGCACTGAGGAACAGAGCTGAGGAAATTCCCCTATAACTTGGCCTTCCTCAAAGGGGTCAAAACCTGGCTGTATAGCCTTGCATGGGGGACACGGGCCTATACAGCCATGGGGCCGCTTGGCCCCATGAGACCATCCCCCACTGCCTGTATTGGCATTTGTATTCTTTTATCATGAGTCTTAAACCTACCGAGGTTGTATGTGTACTTTCTTTACATGCCCCTATGAAACTATTGTAGACCCTTTACCCCAGAATCCCTCTAATCTTATCTTTTTGCTTATGTTTTGTGTTGTCCTTATGGACAAGAATTGGGGATTGTGGGAGATGAAAATATAGCTCCCTCCTCATATAACAAGATGAGGCTGCAGCAAACCTGAGATAGGCCCCACAGTAGTGATTTAAAACAAAGCTTTAACTCGAATTCTATATTGTTTCACAATACGGACGTATTATTTGTAATCTGCTGAGCTTTATGCAATATGAAATTGCAAAGTAGGTAGTTCAGTGTATATTTAGAACATAAGGACTGGAATAGTAAGAAATGGGGAACTGAAAGTAGCTGATTGGATGTGGGTTCCAATGTATATGAGTATATGTGGAAAGTTATGTTCAGCAGAAGATCAGCAGGAAGTCAGTAGTGTTCTGTTTTAGGAAAAGAGGCATTGAGACGAAGCAACGAGTTCCAACAGTCTCCTTTATTGCAATACCAACAGAACAGGTTTTAAAATGGTGCAGCCCCCTTTTATAACCCCCCTGCCCAATACCTTGCTGGCCAATCATTGCAAAGGATGGAAACAGCCTTTCTTGTCCCGGGCATCCACATGGTCTGCCTGAACACCCCTCCCCCCTTGGCTAAAATAATAAGCCACACTTATTATTTTAAATACTCCAACACTCCATTACATTGCTTACGTTGCATCTATATATACACAACACTACAGTCTTGCTATCGCCATGCTCCCCACTCCCCTTGAGCTGCATTACTTACCAGACTACCATGCCTGCCCATGAACTGACATGGACCGTACATAGCCTTGTAAGTATTTGGGAGGACCTCTGGCCCACCCTGATCTTCTCATGGCTGGTGTGTGTGCCTGGCCTGCCAGCTCAACTGCCAGGCTAGGCAGACCAGGACTTTGTTGCCCCAAAGACTTTGTTGCCCCAAAGACTGGCTGGATCTGCTAAATCCAAGCCAGGGTTCCTTGGGGGGGTGGAATTCCCCAAGTCCAGCGGTGGGGTGGAATTCCCCAAGTCTCCAATAGACTCCTCTTGGGAGCACTGTCCCTTGAGCCCTAGACCAACAGCTGGAGTGGCCTGAGTGCCAGAGGCCGGAGCTGCCTCCATGGCGAACCCCCTTTCTGCAGACTCCCTGTTTGGAGCAATAGCTGAAGCCTGGGGATGTTGGAGAGACCGTGGTCCACAATCGTAATTGTGGTCCTCCCCCCCCCAAGAGCAGAGCTAGGAGCAGAAGAGTTGCTGGGAAGCCTCCAGCGCAGTTGATCAATGTGACGTCAGATCACATGACCATCGTCCAAGGCCACTTCGTATGACAGCATCCCAGAGACCTTGCATACCACTGCTGTGACCCAGATATGTCCTGGTCCATAGTTCCTTGCCCAGACCGGATCTCCCACTTGTAGTCTCCTAGGTGCCCACAGCTGTGACACCTGTGAAGCCACCTGGTCTGGGTGCAATCTGTCCAGTTTCGTGATGAGGCGGCGACCCCAGCGGAGTTCAGCTGGGCTCTTTCCAGTAGCTGTGCAAGGTGTGGTGCGGTGGCAAAGAAGAAAGTCCGCTAACCTGTGATGCCAGGTCCCATGAGTGATCCTTTTAAAGGCATCCTTGGTTGTGCACACCATTCGTTCAGCCTGGCCGTTGGAAGCTGGATGGAACGGTGCAGATGTGGCATGCTGGATCATGTTGGCCTGGAGGAATGCCTTGAACTCAAATGATGTGAATTGGGACCCGTTGTCGGAGACAAGAACATTTGGAAGTCCATGTGCGGCAAAGATCCCTCTCAGCACCTGGATGGTCCTAGCAGTGGTAGTGGAGGAGACAGGCATGACCTCTAGCCACTTGGAATGGCTGTCCACGAGAATTAAGAAGAATTGCCCCTGAAAGGGCCCAGCATAGTTGATATGGACCCTTGACCATGGGATATGAGTCTCCTCCCACCTATGAACTGGGGCCTGGGGCATCTCCGGCCTTGATTGTTGACAAACAGTGTACCCATGGACCTGGGCCTCAACATCTTTGTCGAGCCCAGGCCACCAAAGATGGCTGCATGCCAATGCCTTCATCTGGACTATTCCTGGATGTCCCTCATGCAGAGACTGCAGGAATCTAGTCCTCAATGAGGTTGGGATTACTACGCGGCTACCCCATAGGACACACCCCTTGAAGGTGGAAATCTCATGCTTCCTCTGCCAGAAGCTCTGGAATTCTGAGCCTGGACATGTGTCAGGCCATCCAGACAACGCCCAAGTCAGCACACATGTTAGTGTGCAGCCACATCCCTAGCACTGAGGGGAGATTCAGGCAAGTCCTGAATAGACAGGATATGATTGGCAGGTGCTGGATCTGCCTCTATCTGCTGTAATGGCAACCTGCTGAGACATCTACATGACCCATTTCTTTGCCTGGCTTGTGAACCAGTGTATGGTCATATGCAGATTAGTTAATTAGATCAGTTGATGATTTAATGGCTAATTAGATTGTTTCCCCTTCTCCTGGTCCTTTAACATGCTCAATTTCACTCACTTGATCACCTCTGACTGTTGAGGAATGTTGATGCTGCCATTTATGATCATGGTCTAAAAATAGACAAATAGATGGTGTCAAATTTGTCCAAGGTGCGTATAATTCACTGTGTAGTACAACTTCTCGTACTTGAAATAGTAAGAAAAATTGTAATGATTTTCATGCATAGGTTCACATGGAAAAAATATCCATTCATTTTTAAGGGTTGTTCCTCAACCATCTTAATGGTTTAGCCAACATTAAAGCAGAATTGGAATATCTTGATATTTCAGCATTCTGTAATTTTGGATTGTATTTATTTAATAGTTAAGTAATGTTATTTTAGCTTTTCTAGGCTTCTTCTGTTTTCTCTGCATTCTTTTCTTTCTACCGTTGTAGTCCTCCTTTATTCCGTATTTGTTGCCTTTTTTTATTTTTGAAAAAAAATCCTCCATGTTCTGTAATCCTTGTCATGGAAGTAGATTGAATCTTGGTCCCCGACTTGAATAATTGTAACTTAGTGCTTTGTGCAAACTCAGAAAATTCAGCAAGTGCATGAAATGGATTGCATGCACCCAACCAACCAATTTGTTTCTCCCTGAAAAAAATATTTAGTGCACATTTTTGGCAGGTTAATCTGAGGCTTAGGATCACTTAGGATCATTGCTTATATCTAGATTCAAGTTGCCTCCATTTTCAGTCAATTTTTAATTGCATATGAGGGAAGTAGAGATGAGCCATGTTAGTGATTATATGGAGACAGAGGGTAGAGTGATTTGAGCAGAGGAGCACAAAAAGTCCTCTCGTTCTCAGTGCAGCTGAATGTTGAAATGAATTGCAATTTCTTTCATTCCAGACCAGCCCAGCAGACCCAGAAGTGGGTTTCTAAGAAGGAACCTCTAGATGGATCTTCTTGTGCTTTTCTTTTTCTGTGTCGGAAGCACCAAAGTGCTTCCATGATGAAAAGATTTGCTGGTGACATCACTGTTGCCTGGGGGATATCCAGTTGGGGGCTTCTTTCATGTCCCTGTGAAGTTGCCTACAGAAGTGGTACCCATTAATGTACTCATGGTTGCCCACTTTCGAATTGCTATGTTAGCAGGAGCTGGAGCTTGTGACAGGAACTCACCCTGCCCCATGGCAGCAATAGGTCTCAAACAAAAGACTGTTGATTGTCAGTTCAGAGTCCTAATCTCATAAGCCACTTGCTCCCTTCCTGTGTTAAAAGTACTTATATGCCACTTGATATAGCTGGAAGGTTGCTGGCTGTGTCATCATTATGAATCCATAGGGTTCCACTATAGATCCATATGTAGGGGCTTATATTTTTGTGTGGCAGCTAATCCTGGTGTTCTCATCGCTGCCCAGGAACCATCTGATCTGGCTTCATTCAAAATGATGATTTTGGCTTACAAAGCCCTATGTGGCTCAATTCCCATGCAGATCCAAGATGTCATCTGATGCCCAGTTTTATATCTTCTGATGCCCATTCTCACAGCAGTGTCAAAAAAAAAAATCAAGACGGTAGTTGCAGCAACATGACTGAAGCCCCATCTATCAAGCTTGTGTGCATGCACAAAGGGCAAAGCTTCAGCCACATTGCTGCGATTGGTATGTTTGATCCCTCCTTGTCGATATCAACACCAGAGGAGGTCTGATGGCATTCCTTTTTAGTGATGGCACATTCTTGCACCCTTTCAAAGTGAAGATCATATTGTTCCAACTGGCTGATGTCTCTGGAGAAGGTGGTAGATAAAACTGCATAGTTATTTGAACTGGATGCACTGCACGAATATGTGACTCAGAAAATGACTCATTTTCCATTTTCCAACTGTATCAGTGACATTTCCTATATGTCTCAGGGAAAGAGGTACATAGATGAGGTTGCATTTATGATGTTTTGTTTTACAAAATGATGACATCCTTGCCTTCTAAAAGCATTCTAAGTTTGAATTCTGGAAACCTAGGTCAACCAACTCATATCTTGTGACCTTGAAGCTCTCCATTTTGACCATCCATGTTCAACCACATATACAATGAAGGTAAATTTACAGTAACGATAGATGGCAAACTGTACGAGGAATGGCTAAAGGAAGGCTGGAAGGAATTGTGGTTAACAACCCTGTCTATACATAGCTTTCTATCTGCAAAACCACCTCACAATTTAAGTGTGACCAGACAGATGTGGAAAAGATTGAGGGGATAGGGGCAAAATTTTGTTCCCTTTTGTTGAATGTTCCACTGATCAGCCTTCCAACTTACTAAATTTCTTTCTTTCTCTGAATTCACTTTTAGAAGTAATTGTAGGAATGTGAAAAACTGCAATATATTATGTTAAAAATTAAATTCGTCAGTAAGACAGTAGCGGGAGGGGGAAAAAAAGCAAAGGGAATGAATTAATGAGTTATTATGTTTTATCATCAATTGCTAGAGTGCTGAATGTAGTCTTCACAGCCTGAAACGTTTATAATGTACAGTAGCTTACTTTTAATTTTCTCAAGAATTGAACTTCATGAGAAGAAAAAGGATGGCTGGACATTGGATTGAATCCAAGCTAAGTAAATTAAGCTTATTCCACGGAAATCACTTTGCCAATATTTAAATCTCAGTGATTTTAGTGGTAACTAATTTCATTTAACTTAGTGGTAACAAATTTCACTTAACTTAGTCCACATCTAATTTACTATCTCCTTATACTTCTTCTGGACTGTATCATAGGGAACCATGAGGAGTTGCCAGGCTCCTCCACCACCTGGAAGACTATGAAAGTGTATATCATCTCTAAAAAACCCCAAAAGAATGTACTTAACTTTTCCCTGAAAATGTTTTCCAACAGAGAAACAGTCCCGAGGATAGCAGAATTCTGAGGAGTTTGGCCTGAATTCTTGAGCCAATTCAAGGAAGGTAAGATAAGGGAGAGGGAAGAATCTTAAAACGTTCCTTCCATCATACTTATAATAATAATAATAAAGTTGGAAGGGATCTTGGAGGTCATCTAGTCCAACCCCCTTCTCAGGCAGGAAACCCTACACCATTTCAGACAAATGGCTGTCCAGTTTCTTCTTAAAAACTTCCAGTGTTGGAGCATTCACCGCTTCTGGAGGCAGGTTGTTCCACTGGTTAATTGTTCTAACTGTCAGGAAGTTTCTCCTTAGTTCTAGGTTGCTTCTCTCTTTGGTTAGTTTTCACCCATTGCTCCTTGTCCTGCCTTCAGGCACTTTGGAAAATAGCTTGATTCCCTCTTCTTTGTGGCAGCCCCTGAGATATTGAAACACTGCTATCATGTCTCCCCTCTTCCTTCTCTTCATTAAACTAGACATACCCAATTCCAGCAGCCGTTCCTTATATGTTTTAGCCTCCAGTCCCCTAATCATCTTTGTTGCTCTTCTCTGCACTCTTTCTAGAGTCTCAACATCTTTTTTTACATCGTGGTGACCAAAACTGGATGCAGGATTCCAAGTGTGGCCTTTCCAAGGCCTTGTAAAGTGGTATCAACACTTCACGTGATCTTGATTCTATCCCTTTGTTAATGCAGCCCAGCACTGTGTTGTCCTTTTTGGCAGCTTAACTGAATGTATCCATTGCTGTCAATTTCCCAGGACTGATTTCAATTTATTTATTTATTTATTTATTTATTTATTTATTTATTTATTTATTTATTTATTTATTTATTTATTTATTTTTGCGATTTCTATACCGCCCCCCTCCTGAAGGACTCGGGGCGGTGTACAGCCCAATTAAAAACATCAACATACAAAAAGTAAAATGATTAAAAATAGATTAAACAATTTGGCCCAGAAACATTTAAAACCCAATACATTATCTTAAAAGCTCGATCCCCTAAAACAATTATAACCTTGTTGGTACTGCAAATGCAAGGTTTTTGTGTTCTTCATTTTCCATTTTCCATGAAAAATGGTCGAAAGACAGGAGCAGATTCTCTCCTGAATGCTGAAAATGCCATAACAGAATCCAGAGAAATAAAGACAAGTTGAGAGAAGGTTTTTATCTTGGTTTCAGCAAATGTTTTGCACAATAATTTCCCAGAAGGATCAAAAGTCCATCCAATGTTTTTCTTTCTTTCTTTCGAAATAAATGCAACAAATACTGATGTACCAGGTTATAGATGGAGGGGTGATACTGGAGATTTATGGCCTTGCTGTTCAGTTTATGCAACATTCTCTATCTGAGCTGATAGGAAGCTCTTGAGAGAATAATTTGCAATTGCTTACAGAACTGCTATTTCACAACCTTTGGAGTGCATTGAGATTGACACCTGTCAGAGCTCCATTATGACAATTTTCTCTGCTGTTAAAAAGTTGCCATTAGCAACCTATATAAGACCAAAAGGGGATGTGTTAACCTTTCTAATGCTCAGAAGTTTAACCTGTTACTGCATTTTCCTTATGAATTGAATAATTCAATTCTTTTGTTTTAATTTCATTTTAAAAATGTCTCCCTTCAAAACTGAATTTTCCCAGAGCTTTTTGTAATGTACCTGCAAGTTAAATTGGGTTTAGAAATTCTTTCAAAGGAAAAGATAATTTGGGAGAAAATCTCATGCAAGATTATTTGTAACTTATTTTGTTATGAGCTGTACGAATGCCCATACAAATCCTTTCCATAGGCATATGCAACCTATCTGGGTTTCCCACTTTTTCATTAAATCTAAAGACAGAAGACTTCAAAGAAAGCACTTTCCAAGCTCTTTATAAGGAACTTTTTTTTTATTTACTATAATGCCTCTGTCAATGTGAAGATTCTTACTCTTGGCCAAGGTTCTCCATTCTTATCTATCTTGGCCAAAAAGTTAATATGTATGCAGACTTCCTGCACCAGATTCTGAACTGCTTGTATGCAGCTGGAGGTAGGAAATACTATGGATGATCTCTCCAGGGTGGCTCTCATTGTAGATCAGGAGTCTTCACACTTGGCCCTTTTATGACTTGTGGACTTCAGCTCCCAGAATTCCTCAGCCAGGCATGCGTTGAAGTCCACAAGCCATAAAAGGGTCAAGTTTGAAGACCCCTGTTGTAGATTATATAGGAGGAAAGTCATTGTTAGTCTGTGGGTAGTAAAAATATGACCGGCTTACAAAAGCTTGTGCCTTTAATAAAATGTGCTAGTTGGAAAAGATGCTCCTGGACTCCTGATTTGTTGTCCTAAGTTTGCCTATATCTGCAGGGTTAGTTGGTTGTGGTGCAAAAATGGCCACAGTTAGCCAAGATTGATGCTTTGCAGATTTGTCCTGAAACAGATGATGTTTTTTTTAAAAGGTATGTATGAATATATCTGGCTGAAAGGATCTGCCAGCTTCCCTCAGGAAATTACTTAGAACTTCCACAGAGATAAATGACATTGTCAACACTTAATTGACAAACCTAACAGTATATTGATTAAGGTAATTAATAGTAAGTGAAGTCTGCTTGACTCCAAATGTCTTCAGGGAGACCTTCATGTAGTTTTCTTGGCAAGAATATGTAAGTGGTTTGCCTTTAAATTTCTCCAGGATGCTTATTTTAACTTTGTCTTACATCCCTTGGATTATTTCGTAGTTTGTTCATCTGGCCATTAACCAGATTCTGCCCTGTTTGACTTTTCAGAGCCAGCGAACTTCAGCCTTCTACTGACAAGGAAATCAAGGCATAGAAATTAAGAAATTGAGGGACTGTACTTTGAAGGGACAGGAATATGATAGACATCTGTGAGTCCTCATAACTGTATGAGAATTTTGAATGAATGAATGAATAAATGAATATGAGTTCTTTTTTAAAAAAAACGTTTTTCAAATCTGTATAAATTTAGGATTGTCCAATGAAAACAGCTCTTACTTGGTTAGTATGATGGTGGTTCCTATTCTAAGTTAGACTCTATCTTGAATACGAAAGAGAATATTTGAAGATATATGCTAATTGTGCTGCTAATTCCCTTGAACAAAGTGAGATTTACATCTGAATAAAAATGCTCCTTTTACACCTCCACTGTTTATGGGTAATATTGTGCACTATTGAATAATGTATGCATGATTATGGCAAAAGTCTGTCTTAAATAATATTTGCCTTTTCCAGGACATTGATATTTAAGCTCATAAAGTCTGCAAGGAGAATTAATTGACCATAGTATATCATGAATCAAGATTTTAAATGTATCCCCAGCACCTTCCCTAAATAGAGATGAATCAGTGAGATATTTTACAAGCATACTGAAACAAATGGTCTAGTTAAGACAATAAATACAATAATAGGTCCTGGGTGAATGTTTTTTGTTTTTTTTTAAAAAATTAGTTCCATGCTGATAGTGAAAGATAGATTTGGCCTATTTTCTGACATGATTATTATAATTAAGATAATAACTTTGCATGGAAAAAAGTGGTTTTGAACAGTGAGCTTAGATATTCAAAACAGTTTTATTCTACAACCATATATATTTATCCTGTGTTACTTTAATTGTTTAATGTTTTCATGATCTACATTGTCCAGAGTCTCATTTAACATCTGAAATCAACAATGCTGTTTAATAACAAAACAGTCATTACATTGCCAGCTTACGTTTTCAGAGTCTGAAAGCTATGAAACAAGTGTCAGTGGAGATTCTCAGTCATCCAGCCCAAAGCTGCCTTTTCAAAAGACAACTGGATTTTGTTTTTTCTTGAAGACATTTAGCTTCACATCCAGGAAGGAGGATGGATTTATATTCTTTGTAGTCATCTGGTCATTAGCACTCTTTCTGAGAGTCATTAAGGCCACTTGGGGGAATCTTTGAGGCCACAGGAGAGGGATACGACACCATCTATCTCCCTGTTTACCACATAGTTCTTTAAGCAGTTCCCACATAGACCTTTAAGCAGGTCTCACACCTATTTGCACTAGTCAGGTCATCCTGAGGGCACAGTTAAACCTCCAAGTGGCCTCAATGACTCTCAGAAAGAATGCTAATGACCAGATGGCTGCAAGGAATATAAATCCTTCCATTCCCCAACATTCAGTCAGAACTGAAGAAGCTTCTTGGATGAGGAGCAAAATGTCTTCAAGGGAAAAACGAAGTCCAGTTGCCTTTTGAAAAAGCCCCTTTGGAACAACTGTGAAGCCAGTATTTCCTCCCCCTTTAAGTTAAATTTCATTAACAATTCTTGTGAGCTACTAAGGTTTGTTTAGAGGTCCACATAACATGGTTTTTCATTTTTAAGCCATCCATGTGAGAAATTCTCACATAATTTTTATTAACTGGGAAGGGCATCTTTTAAAATGTAAAAGGGAAAGAAAATGTCCACAAGTAGTTTTGAAAAAGAAGTTGGTTTTACATGAACAAGATTTACTCTCTCTCTCTGGGTGTATGTGAGCCGTATCACCATGCCTCATCTAGTTCTCTGCCTCTTGCATTTGATCTGTTCAGTGTCATCTCTTGGTGCCATTTTTCCTTCTATATTCCTTAATATTCTATGAATTTGATGCATTCTATAAGCAAAGTTTGGGAGATGCGTCAAACAGAAAACCATAATTTATCAAGATTGCTGGATAAAGTAGAGGGCTAGAACATTAACACCCTATTTAGATTGAGATCAATTGGTTTTCATAGTTATCTTTAATGGACTGATCAGAAGAAGGGAAAACAGGAGTATATAGAGAGCAGGGCAGGGCTGAGAAGGGCCATGTAGCAAATCTCCCAACTATTCTATGAATCTCAACTCTCAAGTATTCTTGACCTCACCAATTCAAATAGAAATACTGTCCATGCTGTTCCTTCTTTCTGCTCTCTATACCTTTAAGCAGAGATGTTGAATGTTGAATTTGCTGGATGCAAGCAAAGTAACAATTTGCTACTTCCTTTCAGCAGCATCACAAGAATGATTAAAAAAACCCAGCTAGAACGAACCATTTCTGTCCTCCTCTAAGTTCAGTTGGCAGGTGTCTCAGTGCCATCTTGGTCCTGAATAATGTATCTAGTTGCATAAGTACACTAAGGATGTTCAAGAGATCTTTTTTTTTTCATGAAAGCCATAGTTTATTTAGGTTTCTTTTTTTTTGTGCAAAAAATGGTGCTTTCAGTTTGAGGTTAATTCTTATCTTTTAATGTTGCCATAGCAGCAAGGTTTATTCTTTTTTTTACTTGCAACTTCATAGCTCTGCCCTCCAGTGTTGATGAACAGCATGAAGGTATCATCTTGTCATTCTTTTAATTGTTCAATTCTCAGCTGAGTCTGAGTAGTCATTTTGGACTACCCATTTTGTCCACAAGTCTTAAAGTTGCCAAGGTTGAGAACCCCTGTTCTAAACCATAGCTCATTTTTCATGTAAAGAAATGTTCTTGCTGCATTTGAACTAGAAAGGACCAAGTTCCTTTTAACTTCTTTCCCAAGCTCTGCGTCAGCAATGTTATTCCATATAACAGTGGTGGCGAACCTATGGCACACATGCCAGAGGCGGCACTCAGAGCTCTCTCTGTGGGCACGCATGCCATCACCCCAGCTTCGCCTTCCCCCGTGGTCCCCTCATCATCAGCCCCCTGGAGGAGAGTCACCCCCAGGCGCGGCCTGCACAGAGCAACGTAGCCAAGCACATGGCAGTGGGGCAGCAGGGACAAGACTCTGCCCTCGTGCCCTATCGCGTGCAGATGATGCTGCAGGGCACGAGCAGAAAGTGCCACCATGGCGCTGCAGGGCCACTGGGCGATCTGTGACAGGCCGTGGAGGCGGCGGGTATCCCTACGAGGTGGGCCTGGGTGAGCCGGGGCAGAACGGGTGGGGCAGGGTGGTTTTTGGGCATTCGGTCTCTAAAAAGTTCGCCATCACTGCCATATAACATTTTAAAAGAGGAACAAGAAAAAAGTTTTATGAGCCTAGACCATTTATTAGGTTTGGTCCTGAGACATCATTTTTCTATTACTTACTGACTATATATGTTGCTTAAATCTTTCTAAAGTGGCAAATGATATAAGATCTGTGGCCCAGTCCTTGAAATGCTTGAGAAGAGGGTAATCTCCTGCCTTGGCATAAAAGAGATAACCTTGTGTCAATCAAGCCTCCTTAAGGAGGGCATTCAATAGATGTCATGTTGTAATTAAGAATGCCCTTATTTTTGTGACGAATTCATTTGATGACTAGTAATTCAGCAGGAATACAGGGGAAATATATCAGATTTAGCCCTAAGGCAGGCGTCTCCAGCCCATGGTCCATGGACTGCATTCAGCCCTGGACAGCTCTTGTATTTTAATTGTTACGTCAAGTCCTGGTATTTTACAATATTTCCAAATGATGACAATGATTCCTTCCCTTTCTCCCTCTATAACTGCTTCCAAGACTGCTTTGTCTTTGGCCATTAGACCAAGTGTTAGTCTCTATCTGTGTCGGATCCTTTCTGAAAATTAGAGGAACAGGATGAAGCCATAGAAACTTTGGGCTTAATTGTGATAGTTGAATTATTATATTTGACAGGGAGGTTTTAGTGTCTTAAAGGACCTTAGGCACAGATATCCACCGATGTCTTGTCCTCTCAGTCTGCCATTCAAGACATCTACATGATTGTGCCTAATGAGAGGATAAACTCTGATCATTGGTTGACCATACTTAGATTATTTTCTCTACAGCTGAAATGTTAGAATTTTTGGTTCATTCATTAACTCACTTGGGCGATTCATGTCTGACGTGTTGGAATAGTTTCTACTATAGCATTGTAGTAAGACTTCCTCAAACATGATCAATAACTAATATGATCAGTGATAAATAACCATCAACAACCAATAATCAAATGATTTGGTTATTTCTCAGGGATCCATACAAATTACTGCAGTTTAAATAAATAAATAAATTCTTTCCTCCTCCTGCTCCTCCTGCTCCTCCTCCTCCTGCTCCTGCTGCTCCTCCTCCTCCTCCTCCTCCTCCTCCTCCTCCTCCTCCATGCACTGTAGAAAAAAAAAAGCTCATCCAGTTCCAAACTGGAAAAAAAATCGAAGATCCCATCTGCAAGTGCATAACTGAATTGGTTTGACATCCTCTCGTCTATCCATCATTCTAATCCAATAATAGCTTTGTGGAAAATATGGATGGTGAAGGGATATTATGGCATTTTAGCCAAGCAGTGGCCTGGTGTGTATGCTTAAATGGGACATTTCATTCAATAGAAAGAGGCTGGATGAATCATTGGCTTTTTTTTCACAAAAAGTGCTTTTGCAAAATATCCTTTTGATTTAATGACAACCGGGGGCAGAAACAGCTAAACTATTTTTCTTATTTCTTCACTGTCAACATTTAAATCAGCCAGCCAATCAATGAGGGTGCATTCTGGCATAGCTGATGCTAAATTACTCTGTGGAATTATGGTTCACTCTTTTTTTTTCTTTCAACAAAGGGATTGCCCTTTATATCAACCTTGTCAATACAAAAATGTGTTATTTATTCCTTCACCTGGAAGTGGCTTATTGTTCAAGACAGATTTGAAAGTTCAGACATTTAAGTGAAAAATATCCAGCATGAAAAGAAAATTAAGGGGGCAAAAAAAGAAAAAAAAACATGATGAAGAGAAATTTAACCATCTTAGATTATAAATCTAAGCTAGGTTGGTTATTTCTCAAGGATCCATACAAATTAGTGCAGTTTAAATAAATAAATAAATTCTTAACTAATCCTTTGATTTTCCTCCTCCTCTTCTTATGGAAAAAAAAAACAAGCCAAACATTTTAAAAGAGAAATTTGGATTGAAAGCAATATAACATCTACTTACTGCTATTTTTTTTAAAAAGCATGTGTGTTGAAACAGAAGCATATATCACCATGATATAGATGATTATAAAATATAAGAACAAAAGAAACCTAGATTTAATTAATGGCCTGCCAAGTCCACCATTTTGTTTCACGCCACGGTCAATCAGATGGTCAATCAAGAAGGCCACAGACATGGACATGCTGCTTTTCACGATCATTCCCTAGCAGATGGTGTTTATGATAGAAAATTTTTAATTTTGTGTGCCTTCAAGTCAGCCTTTGACCTCTGGTGAGGCAAATCCCTGCAGTTTTCTTGGCAAGGTTTTTTAAGAAGTGGTTTCCCATTGCCTTCTTCCTAATTTATGATATACTGCCCATTATTCCAAGATAATATGCTGCCACTTACGGGACCGTCTTCTGCCACATACTTCCCTTCGACCGGTGAGAGCGCACAGGGTCGGCCTCCTCCGGGTCCCGTCAGCGAAACAATGCCGTCTGGCGGGTCCTAGGTGGAGGGCCTTCTCTGTTGTGGCACCCACCCTCTGGAACCAACTGCCCCCTGAAGTCCGCATTTCCCCCACTCTCCCGGCCTTCCGGAAGAATCTAAAAGCTTATCTATGCCAGCAGGCCTGGGGATGACTGTGATTGTGTGTGAATGATGAATGTGTTCGGGGTTTTTTTTAAACGTTTTGTAGATTGCTTTTTGATTTTAAACTCTGTGATGTTCTTTTGTTTATGTTGTTAGCCACTCGGAGTCCTTTGGAGAGGAGCGGCATAAAAATTTAATTAAAATAAATAAATAAATAAAAAACAAATAATCACCGATTGGCTGGTTCTCCACAATTTTCAAAATCCTTTTTTTCCAAGTGGATATAGTGGTAACTATAACCCCCTCTGATGATTGTGAATTCTATCACCTAACTAAGAGTTGGAGAAAGAATTACTTCAGCTTTAATCGTGACCCTAAATTTCAAATTGTGAACTCCTACACCCCTTCTTCTATATTTTCTGCTGTACGCAAGATGCTCGATGCTCTCAAATGGACATGAATCAAATCCTCAACTCAATCTCAAACACACTTATTAAGATGGAGTAATTGGAGTACAATGGGATTCTTCTCCCCATCACCATCACCTTTTTTAAGCGTTGGAAATTTCAGACTTAAAAGGCAAAGTCCATTTTTAGTGTGACTCATTATAGCTACATGTTTGCGTAGTTTTCTGGGCAAAAGTGATGGCTGATACTCCCTTTTTTCATTCCTCTGGGTCTAGCTTAAAACACTGGGATTTCCTGGTTTGCAGACATAGGTGTTTATAAAGTGATGTCACTGGCAAGTCTTGGAATAATATTTTACTACAGGAAAAATTCTGTGGCAATTTGATTTTTTAAAAAAAATATGCAGATGACATGCAGTTATAGATTTTGCACTTGGAAGGGGAGTGTTTAGCTTGAATACTGAATATAAAATGGACATATTAGGAAATGTTGCAGATTTGTTTGCACATATTTGGGTAGATAAATAGAAAAATAGATGCACATGTTTTTCTTGTTAATTTCACGGACGGATGGAATACATTTAGGACTGAATACAACCAAAATTGACATAAACAGGATTTTTTGTACCTTGGGCTGTGTTGTGTTCTCAAAGACATGCTGTTCTCTTTTGATTGCATGGCACCAATGAAAAACATTGGCACAAATGCACTAAAGATGAAACTGATGCTGTGCTAGAATCTGTCTTGAATGTCTCATATTTTTTATCACCTACGATGCAAACTTTGCTTTCCTTTTGTTTTAGGTGGCTTGAGATTTTCTTTTAAATTTCTTGGTGAGGTTTTTGAGGTTACTTTGTTGGTAAAAAGTGGTGGACCTCTCTGCTGTGCATCGTTCCATCATTTTGTCATTTTTCACAATCTAAAAAATCCTATAAGAGAAGTTCAGTCATGATACCAATGTTAGGTTTTTCTTGAAATTGGGGGGGGGGGGAAACTTATGTTTTAAAAAGAGTAGAAACTTTATATGAATTTTTTTGCTGAAAGAAGAAAAGATTGATGAGTAAGAAGCTAATTACTTAATAGAAAGAAGGATGGAATATAATTCCCTTTTCCTCTCCTCTCCTCTCCTCTCCTCTCCTCTCCTCTCCTCTCCTCTCCTCTCCTCTCCTCCCCTCCCCTCCCCTCCCTTCCCTTCCCTTCCCTTCCCTTCCCTCCTCTCCTCTCCTCTCCTCTCCTCTCCTCTCCTCTCCTCTCTTCTCTTCTCTTCTCTTCTCTTCTCTTCTCTTCTCTTCTCTTCTCTTCTCTTCTCTTCTCTTCTCTTCTCTTCTCTTCTCTTCTCTTCTCTTCTCTTCTCTTCTCTTCTTTTTTATTCTATTGAAAAATTATTGCAAATCTTTGGTTATCTTATAACTGAATAAATGAAGTCTACCATACTCCACCCAAGATAATTTCAGAGTTCCTTTTCATCCTTTTTATTAAAAGCAAATAATCTTTTCTGAAATTGATCAAGATTTTTTAAGGCTTTTTTTTTCGCAGTGTCATTAGGCAAAAGATGTGGCTTATAGTCTTTTTTCTTTTTCTCCAATATACAAACACATACAAGTGCTTTAATTTAGAGAACCACCACTTCTATTTATCTCACAACCATGGATTTTGGCTATGGCACATGAATTTTTCCTGGTTGTTACAGCCAAGTATGGCAACATCCTCATGAAGTTTTGAGCTTTGTAGTGTGACTTGTTGCTCTGTCTCTTTTTATTCTTTTTCCTCCTCTGTTTATTTGTTGAGTTGATTTCTTTTTCTAATCATCCTGGGCCATCCTTTCTGTCCTTTAATAATTGCACATTATTATTTCATGAAAAACAAAATAACAGAAACAGGCTGAGTAGCATTCAAATTCTCCTCTAAAAAACGCCAGCAGGGAGCAGGAATGCTCATTAAATTCACAAGAGCAACATATTTTGACTTATTAAGAGCTTCAATGTTAAAGTATGAGGCATTTCAGAGAATTTGCCCCAAGAGGCGTACGAAGTAGAAATACGTTCTCCATTAAATCACATAGGCAACTGCACTTTTGGATTAGAGAAGGAAAATGACCTTAATCCAGATGAGAAAGGAAAAAAAACCCATTAACCTCTTCTACAATTTTGGTCTGACCTCTGCCACCTGCTTCCTTTACCAGAGCAGCCATTTTTTTGAACACTCCATTAAATCTGCCATATTACCTCAGAGAAAATCCCATTGGATCTAATGAGTCTTACGTGTGAATACATGGGAGAAGAAATTGCCGAAAGGAAAAGAGATTCACAGTTTCCCCATTCCACATTGGCATGCGTGCATTAATCATTCTTAACTCTCTACTTAGAAGGTTAAAGAATGGTTTTATGTAACAATTTACAGCAACAAAGGAAATAAGGATCAGCAAATAGAAGGCCACTTTTGCAGAATGGGTTGAGTGGTGGAACCCTGAGCAGGAAGCTACAGTATGATGGACTTCTCCAGAATTATACATGACTCATTTTCAGAACTACACTGTCCGCACCCCATTTTGTATAATTGCATTTTTGGTACTTGGCAACCAGTTCCTGTTTATGTCCTTTTACAGCATCCAATGAGATCTGCAATGTGGTTTTTTTTTTTTTTTTGCCAGTTTTCGTCCTTTATTTCTGGGGAAGAAAATGGTCATTTGAAGAAAATGGGGAAGTATAGTGGAGAAGCAAAACAACCACTTCATAAACACATGGCATAACATAGGAGAATAAACCCATCGGGACAAGGTTCAGCAGCCCATCTGCATTTAAAAGACAAAGGCCCTCTTTCAAAGACAGCAAAGTCCACCTTTTGGACAGAGCTGGTTTGAAAGAGAAGTGAAAGAGGCCATCTAGGTCAAAATTGAGCAGCCCTCTCTCAACAGAGGGTGAGGGAAACGACATCATCTATCTCCAGTCTACAACACAGTCTTTTCCACAGTTCCAAGAAGGGACCACACCCATTTGCTCTACTCAGGTGACCCTGATGACACAGATAAACCCTCAGGTGGCCTCAATGACTCTCTAAAAGAATGCAAATGACCAGCCATCTGCAAGGAGTATAAGTCTTTCCAATCCCCACCATCTAATCAGAGCTGAAGAAGCTTGTTGGATGAGAAGTGAAAGGTCTTCAAAGAAAAACATGAGAGTCTAGTTGCCTTGTGAAAAAAAGCAACTTTGGGATAATTTCCTGTATTCTTCTGTCATCTGTATTTCTGTTGAGCAAGCCCTAAGAAGATCAAATGTCTTCTGCATGAGGTTGGTCAAATTTAAACAATCAGCAGTTATGCATTAGAATAAGGATTGTGCTACCTCAGACAATATATCAAATAAAGTTAAAAAAAGTTAAGCTTTCTTTTTTTAAAAATAAAATAAAATCATATAACCTTCAAGCATAAAAGAGAAAATGCATATGGGTAAATGTGATCTTAGTGCTGGGTGGGATGATACGGTTTTACTAGTGGTATTTAAGGAATGGAGGGAGATAATGTTGGGCAATCAAAACTTTCTTCAACTATGTGTCCTAAAAACTCCAGAATTTTGTTTTCTTCTTCTAAGAACTCTCTATTTTTTCCAGACTTTTCAGTATTGTGGAAGTTTCCCAGAAAAATCCTTGGAACCACAGTTATTAGCTATAAAAGTGCCATATCTGGATTCCATGCATTCTTGAAACAGATTTTTAGTATAGTAATAACTTTTAAAATCCCCTGATAATAAATTGGAATAGGACATGAAATTGTGAAATGAATTTCACCAGAAATACATTGACTTGGGAATCAAACACATTTGCAGTCCTAGGCTGCATTAACAGAGGGATAAAATCAAGACCACTTGAAGTGTTAGAACCACTTTATAATGCCTTGGTAAGACCACACCTCCTGTATCCAGTTTTGGTTGCTATGATAGAAAAAAGATGTTGAGATTCTAGAAAGAGCAACAAAGATGATTGGGATCCGGAGGTTAAAACAAATGAAGAACGGTTGCAGGAATTGGGTATGTCTAGTATAATGAAAAGAAAGACTAGGGATGACATGATAGCAATGTTTCCAACACCTATGGGCTGCCACAAAGAAGAAGGGTCAACCTATTTTCCAAAGCACCTGAAAGCAGAACAAGAAGCAATGGATGGAAACTAATTATGGAGAGAAGCAACCTAAACTAAGGAGGAATTTCCTGACAATTAGAACAATTAATCAGTGGAATGACTTGCCTCCAGAAGTTGTAGGTCCTCCAATACTGGAGGTTTTAAAGAAGTGATTGGATGGACAGTCATTTGGATGGATATAATGGAACTGGAAAAGGTGCAAAAAAGGGCAACAAGAATGATCAAGGAAATGGAGCGCCTCCCTTATGAAACCAGATTGCAACGCCTTGGTCTCTTCAGCCTTTTTTTTTTTTTTTTTAAATAATTTTTTATTAAATTTTTAAAAAACTTTTAACAATTATAACATAGTAACCTATTAACTCAACTGAAAACAAACAAATTACATAATAAAAATAAACAATACAAAGAGCTGCTCGGAACCCCCCTCCACAACACCCTCCACCAGCCCACTCCTCTTGTATTTTCGCTCCTCCTCCTCGCCATCCAAAACGCTAACTAAAATTCTACCGAGCATCCTACAAAAGTTATCTAATCCCTAAGCCCCCAACTACAGTTGAGAAACATAAAGTAATGTATATTATCTCCCTCCCCCCTCCCCCCCAGGCTTCCCAGAATGAATACAGGGTAAAAACACAAGAAACCCCACTAAACTACTATGTTAAACTATTTAACTATATATCAAATCTAACTCTTTCAACTGATATTTCTTTTGCATATAATCAATCCATTTCTTCCAGTCCATCAAAAACGTTTCATTTGAGTGGTTCTTCAGGTATGCCGAAATCTTGGCCATCTCCACAAGATGGGTAACTTTTAATGTCCATTCTTCAATAGATGGTATTTCAGATGACTTCCAATATTGTCCCACCAACAGTCTTGCAGCAGTAGTCAAGTTCAAAATCAACTTAGTCTCTATGGTGGAACAGTCCTTTGTAATACCCAACAAAAACAACTGTGGTACAAACTCAATACGCTTTTTCAAGATATTTTGAAGAATCCACCATATTTTTATCCAAAAAGCCTTAATTTTTTTACAAGACCACCAAATGTGAAAGTAAGTAGCGTCCATAGAATCACATCTCCAGCATTTGGGTTGCAAATTTGGATACATAAACGATAATTTTTTTGGATCTAAGTGCCATCTGTAAAACATTTTATAAAAATTTTCTCTTAAATGCTGAGCTTGTGTAAATTTAACATTTTTCACCCATATTCTTTTCCAAGTTTCCATCGTAATTGGGTGACCAAAGTTACCTTCCCACTTAATCATACAATCTTTAATTAATTCAGTTCCAGAGTCAATTTCAATTAAAACATCATATATTCTTTTAATATGCATCATTCTTTGATCTCTAATTTGTATAATTAATTTTTCATCATCCTTTAAAGAAAAACCCATCTTGACATCTTTTTGCCATCTGGCTTGAAGTTGTGCGTGATAAAACCAATTATGAGCTATACCTTCCTCCCTTAATCTATCTAATGATTTCAGTTCTAGGCTATTCCCTTCTTTATTTAAAAGTTTATCATAGGGTACCACGTCTTGAATTTGTTGTATACCTACGCTCTGTATTGCGTGTCTGGGAACTGTCCATAAAGGAATTTTACCATTTAACTTATAATAATACTTTTTCCAGACACGCAAGACAGAGTTTCTTATTATATGCTCTTTAAAACCCCTATCCAATTTTTTATCATAAACTAAATACGCGTGGAGCCCGTACACTAACCCATATCCTTCTATATTTAATATTCTTTCATTTGTTAGATTAATCCAATCACTTATAGCCACTAGAACTGCTGCATAGTAATATAATTTAAAATTAGGCACCTTCAAACCACCTCTCTCTCTTGTGTCTTGAATAATTTTAAATTTGACCCTTGGTTTCTTGCCATCCCAAATGAATTTGTTTATACCTTTCTGCCATTCTTCAAGATTTCCATCCTTTTTAAGTATTGGTAACATTTGAAATAAAAATAAGAATTTCGGCAATACATTCATTTTGATAGCGGCTATTCTGCCCAACATAGATAATTGTAATTTTTTCCAATTCTCCAATTCTTTTTGTACTTTACACCATAAGAGTTCATAATTATTCTTATATAATTTACCATTTGAAGCTTCTATATAAATTCCTAAATATTTAACTTTTTTAACTATCTCGCATCCCGTTATTCTTTCCAAATCTTGTTTTAATTTATTATCAAAATTTTTAACCAACATCTTTGTCTTGGATAAATTTAGTTTGAAACCTGAAACTTTTCCATAATTTCGAATAATTTCCATCAAACTCTGAGCCGATTGTATTGGCTGAGTTAGCGTCACAAGTAAATCGTCTGCAAAGGCACATAATCTATAATCATGTTGTCTAATTTGTACCCCCCTTAATTCCTCTGATGCTCTAATCCTATTCAATAGTACCTCTAGAGTTAAAACAAACAATAAGGGGGATAAGGGACAACCCTGCCTAGTACCCTTTTCTATATTAAATGAATCTGTTAATTGTCCATTCACTATAATCTGTCCTTTTTGTTTCTGATATATAGCTGATATAGAATTAATAAACTGGTCCCCCATTCCCATCCTTACCACAAGCCTTTGCAGAAATGTCCAATTCAGTCTATCAAAAGCTTTTTCTGCATCTAAAAACATTAAAACAGCCGGTACTTGGATATGTTTATCCAAATATTCCAATATGTTAACAAGTTGTCTAACATTGGTTTTCATCTGTCTCCCTTGTAAAAAACCAGTTTGATCCGGGTGAATCCTCTGTGTCAAAACTGTCATTAATCTATTAGCCAAAATTTTTGCAAAAATCTTATAATCCGTATTCAACAAGGAAATAGGTCTAAAATTTTCTACTTGAACATTATCTTTGCCCTCTTTAGGAATCAAGCATACATTAGCCGTTTTCCAGGAGGGTGGAACCCGACCACCCTCTTGTATATTCACAAATAACTCCCTCATATGTTCCACCATTTCCTCCTGTAAACACCTATAATAAATTAAATTTGTTTAATTATGAAATGTATGTGCAAGAATGTAAAAAGGCTATCAAGGAATTTTTTAGGTTAAATAAGAATGTAGGTTTACCAATAGAAGTGGTGTGGGACTCTAGTAAGGCCCACATGCGTGGAATATTAATTGAACTGAATGTTAGGCATAGACGTAAACAGGAGGAAAAGAGGCGAGTTTTAGAAGCGGAAATAAGAAAGAAAGAGTTATTATTAATTGATAAACCAGATGATAGTAATATTAAAGAAGGGATAAAGGTTTTACGGAAACAATTTGATATTTTGATGACCGATCAGGTTGCCAGGAATATACAATATGCTAAACATAATACTTTTTTTAATGCTAATAAACCTGGCAGATGGTTGGCTTATACATTAAGGAAAAAACAAAAATCCCGTTTAATTGAGAAGGTTGAATATAAAGGGCAAGAGGTATTTCATCAAGAAACTATTAAGAAGGCTTTTCTAGAGTTCTACACCAAATTGTATGCTGAAGAAAAAGTTCAAGAGAAGGAGATAGATGCCTTTTTACAAAACCAAAATGTTTCGGAAATTACTTTGGAACAAAGAGATAGATTAAATGCTTTGATTAAGTCAGAAGAAATTATTGATGCAATTAAGCAATTGAAGTTGGGAAAATCTCCAGGAACTGATGGTTTTACCACGATTTATTATAGGTCTCTTCAGCCTTGAAAGACGGCATTTAAGGGGTGACTTGATCGAAGTGTATAAAATCATGCATGGGATAGAAAATGTGGATAGAGAAAAATTCTTTTCTCTATCACACAATACCAGGACAAGGGGGCACTCCCTAAAGCTTATAGCTAAGAAAGTGAGGACAAATAAAGGGAAATATTTCTTCACCCAGAGGGTCGTTGATTTATGGAATTCACTTCCTGAAGGGGTCATGACAGCTGTCAGCCTTGACAGCTTCAAGGCAGGGCTAGATAGATTCATGGATGCAAAGTGTATTGGTGGTTATTAAAACAGATGTCCATGTGCCGCCTCTATGTTGGTTGAGGCAGGCAGGATTCCCTTGAGTACCATTTGTTTGGGGGTCAAGGGAAAGGGAGGGTTTTGCCTTCTCTTTCTGCTCAAGATCCCCATGTACAATTGGTGGGCCACTGTGTGACACAGAATGCTGGACTCGATGGGCTTTGGCCTGATTCAGCATGGCTCTTCTTATGTTCTTATGTTCTTATGTCTGAAATGGTATAGGGTTTCCTGCCTGACCAGAGGGTTGGCCTAGAACAGGGGTAGGCAACCTTGGCTCTTTTATGACTTGTAGACTTCAACTCCCAGAATCCCTGAACCAGTCAACGTGGCTCAGGAATTCTGGGAGTTGAAGTCCACGAGTCATAAAAGAGCCAAGGTTGCCTACTCCTGGCCTAGAAGATCTCCAAGGTCCCTTTATGACTCTGTTACTCTTTTCAAGACAAAAGTCTTGATTTCAATGTTCAGCCTCACCAGATGGTCTCCAAGGATTACTGAAATCCCCAAGAGCTGTTGCTAATCAGTGTATACATTTCTCCAGTGCACAGCCTTTTAGTGCTAAAAAAGATTCGGGATGTGATGGGTTTAGAGCAGGGGTTCTCAACCTTGGCAACTTTAAGACTTGTGGACTTCAACTCCCAGAATTCCTCAGCCAGCTTTGCTGGCTGAGGAATTCTGGGAATTGAAGTCCACAAGTCTTAAAGTTGCCAAGGTTGAGAACCCCTGGTTTAGAGTACTTCCTGAAGAAAGAAAACGGACACACCTGTGGACCTTTAACAGCTTTTAGCAGAGTGAGATAAGAGAGACATGATAAAAATTTCAAGAATTCTGTACGGAGTACAAAAGATATACAGAGATAAGTTTAGTGTCATATTTTTTCTCAATGTTAGAAGTCAGGCTCATTCAGAGAAACAACAGATAGGAAAAAAAGTGAAAGACAGGAGTATTCATTTTACATAATTAATACAATGGAATTTGCTACCGTTGAAATGGCTAATGATCACCAATCCAGATGATTAAAAGAGGGGCTAAAAAACCCATAAAGACTCAGATTTTCAGTGAGTGCACAGTGTGTTCTCAACATGGATAGTACATGTACTGTACTTGCTGCTAGGAAGTGATGATAGAAGGTATATGTTATCCTCATGTTTAAGAGAGACTCAAATACATCTGATTGGCCACTGGGTGATGCTGAATGTTGGCTTAGATGACATTCTGACATAATCTAGTGATGTTAATTTTGTTTGTACCTTCTTTCTATCTGGAATAACATCCCTAACTTAATTGACATTACATTTTATCACCCATAATCCAGCCACTTGTAGGTAGAAGGTGTTGCTTTGAACCTTCAAAGATTTAAAAGGACTCAAAGTATTCAAGAATTCAAAAGAGTATCCTGTGAGACCAATTCTGTTGCTATGATATTCTATGACTGAAAGATCAGCTGTGATCACTCACTGAACCAGGGTGTTAAAGTATGACACATTCTTCATAAAAACATAGATTTGTGGAAGTTGGAAGGAAACCTGAAAGCCTTCAGTCTCCTCGGAGCCTCTAGAATTAAACACTCAAGATAATTAGCCAAATGTTTGCTATGTCATGCAACTGAACCCTATGTTCAGTACAAACAAGTTTGTTTTTCTAATGTAATGGCTACATAAATAGATATATCAGTCATTAAATTATTCTAGGTCCGGGCCAAATCCCTTTCACTGTTTCTTCTATATCAAACTACATCTCCCAGGGACCAGTGCTTTCACTGAGAAAGGAAAAATCAAGAAACACAGATTGAAGAAGAAAGAGATTGGAACTGGTATAGAGGACCCAAAACAGATGACCTTTTTCCAGATACAGTGCTCGCTTATACCATTGTTTCAATGAAATTAAACCAGTCACTACCATTGTAATCCCAGCTAGAATTATTATAAGCTGCTTTACTTTATCAAACTTTCAAGTTCAGCCTTACTTATGAAAATGCTATTTCAGAGCCACAAAACAAGAACCTTTTGGTGGTTGGTTGCAAGGATTACTATAATGACCTTCTGATAATAACAGAATAACTGAATAAAAGAGTTGAAAGAGACCTTGGCGGTCTTCTAGTCCAACCCCCTGCTCAGGCAGGAAACCCTATAATATTTCAGTCAAATGGATGTCTAATCTCTTCTTAAAAACCTTCAGTGTTGGAGCACCTACAACTTCTGGAGGCAAGTCATTCCACTGATTAATTGTTTTAACTGTTAGGAAATTTCTCCTTAGTTCTAGATTGGAGCTCTAGTAAATTGGAGTCCAGGTTGTTGGGGTTTTTTCCTAGGTGAGGATTTTAAAAAATATTTACCTCTATGAAATCCATCTGAAAGGTTCTCCATAGATTTTGTTTGGGAAAAAAAAACCAGTGAAAAATTGATGAATTAGCTTGCCATCCCAGTTTGCTGGATAATATGGAGTGGGAGGGCCAAATATCCCAAGTTCAATGCCCCGCTTGCTTTTGATCCTGTATTTTACTTTCCATATAATGGAAAGATTTCAATGTTCATCATTGGCCAGCATTTTCTGCCTTCCTCCTTGAGCATAGCTTTTGCCCACAAAATTGGAGATACAAAAAAAAAAAAAATGAGGAATAGGGTAAAATAATTGAAATGGGAGATCTTTTTATGTTTTTCTGTTATTTTGGCCAAACACAAGACAGGTTTTGATTAGCTATATAATATGTGCAAACCACCCACCTATCCCAATTTTTCCCAGTGAAGATAAGTGGGAGAAGTATAAAACAAGAAAAAAAACTCATAAAGTTTTAAGAGCAAGGATCATTTTGTGAATTCTACTTCCTTTTGTACATGTTGCTGAAAGCTATTTTTTTTTCTAAATTAATATTGAAAGATCAGAATCTTTTTTCAAACTAAGAAAATTGGCCTTAGGTACATCAAATGCTGATTAAATTTTGAGGCACACAGAGCAATAACCTCTGTACATATTAAGCAGTTTAATTTGAAATATGCCTTGATACCTTGGTAAAAGTAACAGACTATGCTTGATGAAAAATGGTGCATTTCATAAAGAGAGAAAGGCTGTTCATCAATTTTTGGCTTCTTCTGTAACTATAGACTGTTTTAGGTTGGAAAGACCAAAAGGGCTTTTAGAAAGAGTCAGGAAATCATTCATTTTATCTAAAAGCCAAGTGGCTGACTTATTTCCAGTGAAGGTTGTTGACAGAAATGTTAACTCACCTACAAATTATTTCTTAAAGAAAACCTAGGATGGAAACGGCTATCAGGATTCCTAGAAATATCACGTGAATAAACATATATACTATCTGGAAAAAAAAATCAAACACTGGACTAGTTGCTGATAGAAAGAGAATATATATATATTGTCTTTGAGGCTCTTGGTAACTTTTATGACCTTTCTCTAAAATTTGATATATTTATGTTTTAGATCAATGTCATACTTCCTTTAAGTACAGACCCTTAAGAGCTTGACAACTAAGATCAGTTGTATTTTTCCAGTTAAATCTTTATACAGTGAAATAGTTGTTCATATACAAATACCATAATAACTATTTAGTTTTAAATAATGCTAAGATGTCTATGCTATGTTCTTCCCTGTCTGAACCTGCTTAATTTTAGAACAGTTGGCCAAGAATGATTATGTGATGCCACATAGTCATAAGATTAGACAGGCATGGTAGATTTTCATATTGCAAACTGCTTGTAACATTGTAGTTTTACTTTCTTCCCTTCGCAGTGGTGTTGGTGCTTGGCTCTGTTAGGCAATTTACCCCTGTGTGATAGATGCTGTTAGAGGGACTGGACCTCAGTATGTGGAAGGCATTGTGATAAATATGCTGGTTTCTGAAGCTTGTACTGAAGCTAACACTAACTTTTCTGTGGGTCTGAGACCAAACTGAAACCAAACGATTATAGCACTTAGCAATAGCACTTTGACTTATATACTGCTTTACAGCCCCCTCTAAGCATTTCACAAAGTCAGCCTATTGCCCACCAACAATCTGGGTCCTCATTTTACCAACTTTGGAAGGATGGAAGGCTGAGTCAATTCTGAGCTGGTGAGACTTGAACTGCTGGCAATCGGCAGTCAGCAGAATTAGCCTGCAATTCTGTACTGCATTCTAACCACTGCACTGCTCTGCTCTTTATTATGCTTTAAAAAGCTGGGAACTGCTGCCAAGCTTGCGGTGATACCTGTCTAAAATGACAACACATGCAATTATTGTTGTTGTTATATCTATGTTGTCATTTTGTCCATATTTACTCAGCTCTCTTATGTTCCAAAGTCTTAAATTTGGTGTAAACATCTATAGATCTGCAGCCATAACTTGAATTTGCTCTCCAATTTGCACATTCACCCTGGTTACAAAACCGTATCTTCTAGATAGAGAGAGAGAGAAAGAGAGAGAGAGAGAAAAATCCTACCAGGGTTCCAATTGATGCAGTCATTTTGCCCAGCTCTCATTTTCTCCATGTCCTAATGTGCTTTTCATGGGGACAAGTACACTATCCAGCAGGCTGCAGAAATTTGTAAATGGATTCCAAGCAGATGGACTTGATTGTTAGCTCTCTCTGTTTGTGCCAACCCCTCCATGCTTCTTGCCATTAAAAAGCTAGACCTGCTGGAAAATATCCCCCTTTTTCTACCCAAGGGCATCCAAAGGACTCTTGTTTGGCACAAATCCTCAAGAGCTCCTGCAGCTTGGAAAGATGGTTTGTAGCAACTGGCTTCCCTCATAGCAGAGTCAGATGAAGGTGGGAGAATTAAAGGCGGCCTTCGCTCCTTCCACTGAAGACTCCTTCGGTTACTTTTCATGTTTCTGTGCTTTACATTCTGCTCATCTACATAAAAGTTCATACCTGCAAATGGGCAAATATCCAGCTGAACCTGCAACTTCCTCCCCAAGCAGATTGCAATATCTCATCCCTCTTTTCATCCACGTACCACTCTTCTGAACTGAAATGCAGTCTTCTCATTCCGGCCTGGATCTATTCCAAATATCCAATTCTTTTCTCTGTAGCAAAGAGTGTAGTAAGGAAATAGTAGCCACCAGTCAGCAATGTCTTCCTTCCTTCCTTCCTTCCTTCCTTCCTTCCTTCCTTCCTTCCTTCCTTCCTTCCTTCCTTCCTTCCTTCCTTCCTTCCTTCCTTCCTTCCTTCCTTCCTACATCGCCTCTCTCCCATCTCACCAAAAGCAATTCTTTAAAACCAAGAAACTGACATCCATAGAAATGTGTTAGGGCTTGTTTAAAAAGTTCTCTCTTCAGAACAGTTAGAATATCTTTTTGTAAAGGAGATTAAAATGGCACATTTCCATGGCCGGTGGCTATCAATTTCTGCCTGCCTGTTTGGATTCTAGGCTGAGAAAATTATCAATACATTTGACCCATCCTAGGAATATTTTGGTTGTAATTGCCTTTGTCATATTTGTCTTACTTCGAGATGTACACAATGGAGAACTGCAATATATTGGCAAGGGACTCTTTTTTTAAAAAAATTATAAACCTGCCTGAGTCACTTATTACCACTTTAAAAAATGTGATTGACAAGCTGTCAGATTTAGATTAGGAAGAGAGATTTGCTGAGTCCCTTTGTGTTGTTTAACATCACTAAACCGCTTTTTCTCACTTTTTCACATTGATGTAATCCTTTTGTGGATGTGTAAAGGGGAAGCATTCAAGACTTTTTGCTTTGGCTGCTGAGCTGGACTACTGCTGTTTCTGTATTGGAGTTTTAATTTCATTTTTAATTATGTTTATCATGAATTTGGTTTTTAATATTTTAGCTCCATTGTTAGCTGCCAGGAGAATGGTTTTTGGCACAAAGGAAGGTTGGAGATATATAAAACAATATTATTACAATTATCACATCTCTTGTGATTTCAACTTGTAAATAGCCAAAGGGAATGCATATGTTATTTACAAGTAGCATTGAACTGATATCCCTTTTTTATTCTTTTATTTCTGTCTGGATGCTGCTGTTTTCAGCTGTGAAACTGGCCTTCTGTTTTTAAGCATACAGTTTTTCCAGCTGTACATCACTAATATATGTTGATAAAAACTTAAATGGGAAGTAAATTTAAGGTGAATCTGTAGAACTGGTCAATAGTCTATTTGATGACTCTTCAGTTATGGTTTTAGTGACACCAGTAAAATTTATAAAATGAAATTCATTGTAGAGAAAAGTAAAGTTTTACACTCAGGCAAGAAAAAAACAAATGTACAGGTATAGATTAGGTGAAAACTGTCTCAATAGCAGTAATCCCAAGAGAGATCTCGGAGTCCTGATGGACAATCACTTAAATATAAGCCAGCAGTGTGCAGAAGCAGCCAAAAAAGCCTAATACAATCCTAGGGTGCATTAATAGAGAGATAGAGTCAAGATCACATGAAGTATTAGTACCACTTTATAATGCCTTGGTAAGACCACACTTGGAATATTGCATCCAGTTTTGGCCATCATATTGTAAATAAGAGACTCTGGAAAGAGTGCAAAAAAGAGCAAAAAAAATGATTAGAGGGCTGGAAACTAAAACATATGAAGAATGGCTGCAGGAATTGGGTATGCCTAATCTAGTGAAAAGAAGGACTAGGGGTGATAGCAGTGTTCCAATATATGAGAGGCTGCCACAAAGTAAAGGTGGTCAATCTATTTTCCAAAGCACCAAGACAAGAAACATTGGATGGAAACTAATCAAGAGAGAAGCAACCTAGAACTAAGAATAAATTTCCTAATAGTGAGAACAATTAACCAGTGGAACAGCTTTGCCTTCAGATGTTGTGGGTGCTTCATCACTAGAGACTTTTAAAAAGAGACTGGACAGCCCTTGTCTGGAATGGCATTGGGTCTCCAGCTTGAGCAGAAGCTTGGAGTAGAAGACCTCCAAGATTCCTTCCAGCTTTGTTAATCTGTTATTATTATTATTATTATTATTATTATTATTATTATTATTATTATTATTATTATTATTATTATTACTAGTACTAGTACTAGTACTATTACTATTACTACTATTACTACTATTACTACTATTACTACTATTATTACTATTATTACTATTACTACTATTACTATTATTACTATTATTATTATTATTACTAGTACTATGACTATTACTACTATTATTACTATTACTACTATTACTACTATTACTACTATTACTACTATTACTATTACTATTACTATTATTATTATTATTATTATTATTATTATTATTATTATTATTATTATTATTAAAAAGGCTTAGCCAGGTCTGGTCAGGACTTGTACGCACATGACAATGCTAAACCTGGGTAGAAGTCATGTCAGTTACATTTTCTGTAACCTAGTGTGTTTTCTAGGCCAAATCTGTTTTCTTATTATGTAGTTTAAGGGATTGTTTGAATCCAGAACAGGCAAAATTCAGCAGACAGGTTAAATGTGTAATGAGAATGTAGTTGTAGACAAAAGAACCTTCCCCAAAGACATCTATCATTTGTTCTTAGCTTGTCTGTACATATTTAGTGTGGATGTAAGAGAGAGAGACAGGGAAAGCAAATAAGAGAGGGATTAAAAAGATGATGGAAAGATCTAGCAATTTCCTATTAAAATAAGAGGATTTAAATGGATTGCAATGCATTCTAATGTAAACACATCAAAACTGAGAGAGAAATGCAGAATTAGGGCCAGCCTTATATTTAGGCAAACTTGGCCTTTGGCAATGGATTTTGTATTTTGTGAAATAGCACTCTTAGATATGGAATTTACTGTTATTATAATACATCATTATTTTACCATGTCTGAAAAGCGATAGTTCTTGCACAATGTTCTCTCTTAAACTTTGAAATAACTTGACTGGTTCTGACTTGGGAACAGGAAGCAATATTTTGTAGCATATTTATATAATTTTAATGCAACTCTTCTTCAAAGAGTCAAAATCAGTGTACAGTGTACAGAATAAATATATGTTATCAGGGTAGAGCAATTGAAACAATAATATTTAAGAAATATAAAGGCATATAAATATACTGGTAATAGTGTTTTATTTAAAGGAAGATTTTACTTCAGAGGTATTCAGCTGAACTAAGAAGTTTTAACTCTTTTGCTCAGAATTGGAAAGCTTGGATTCAGTAACATTTCCCACCCTGTGAAAATTCTGTAATAAAAGATGCTGTGGCCAAAGAAACCCTATCTTGATTTACCAAAATATGTGACCATAAGCAAGATATCTTTGGCCAGCCTCAATGCATTGCCTAACTTATCTTGAGGGAGATCTTTCTTAGGCATATTTTAAGAGTATCTTGCATTGCCTCACTTTAACTTTCTTTTAGTTTATATTGATCTTTAGAAAGATAATGAATACCCATTCAGTGAGATTTAATTGCTTTCCAAATGGAGAAGAGAATCATATTTTATGGCAAGTGAAAAAAGACTGTATTTCACATAATACAAAACTTCCAATCCTCTATTAGCATATGGCAGGACATGCGTTACATTTTCTGTGGCTATTACCAGGATCAACATTACATAGTATGTATTTATTATATTATATTTAATATAAATTCCTGTGCTGTCCATCTTGCCATCCAGCATGATTCTGGATATACAGTAATGTGTTGGACAATATGATGGCAGACAAAAGGAATTCCATGGATAAAGTGCGTAATGGGCTCTAACACATTAACAACATGGCTTTCTTATGCCCTGATAATGGCCAATTGTGCATGTCTTTTTGGAAAATCCTGGATTTCAGTCACATCAACACTTTATGCATTATTAAAAATTAGACAAGGTTGTCATCCTGTATTTACTTACTTACTTTCACCAATCATTTTCTATTCAATTCAGTGTCAACTGTCCAACTAGCGAATTCAACACTCTATGACTTTAAGATGCCATAAAAGATAAACTTTATTGAATACACATCTCGGTACTGAAGAAAAAAAATCAACTCTAAGTTTCCCAACCGAAAATCTGGTTAGTTAACAAGAGCTTTCCATAAAGTCCCACCCATCAAGTGTTCACATTGCCCAATCACATTTCTTTGTTTTATTATGAGAAAGGTCCACTTCTGTGACCTTTCTTTTCACGATCCATAGTGGCTTCTTAAAATCCCATTTTCCCAAGCTTCCCCTCTCCCCAGTTTCTATGGCAAGTTGAGTAGTGACAGAGGTTAACAAGTCTCTTAGCAATTCAGTCTTGACATTCAGTTGGTATCAAGAATAGCCTTCTTCTCCTTTGCAACATAGAAATGGTGTAGTAGTCATGTTTCTGAAAAGAATTCAGCCAAATAGCACAGTTTTATTTTTAAAGTTGAAAACTGAACAAAGTCTCAGACTACCATATATTGCAGTTTCAAATTAATTTTGCCTTGCATCTTGAGAATTTGTTTCTCCCTACCACACTTTTATTTAGGAAAAATAAAGTTTCCAGATAGAGTCATACAAGGGATTTTGTGGAACCATAGAACATATTCATGATCCGTCATGAATGTTCAGATTATAACATTTTACATGCTAGCAATTTACAATGTCTTATAGGGTGATCCAGCCATTGCTATGGTGATATAAAGTGTCCTTTTTATTCTAATTGCCATATTTCATATTATGGCATTTTTTTTTCAATTTAAACAATTTGCAAAGCCACATAGGATGACCCAGCCATTGCTATGGCGATATGAAGTCTCTTTTTTTTTTTCTGATTCTGGCACATATGTGCCTTTCCTCACTTCTAGCACAGAATGTATCATAAATGTGCAAGTGAGTTGACCATGGGGAGTTGGCTGTGAGGAGTGACTGATGAAGTTGCTTGGATGAGCAATGAAACATCTCAGTTTAACAAAGTTTGGTCCATTTGCCATGATTCAACCTTCAGATTTGCTTGATTGTTTAAAAACCTTTTCATGCTTCATTGACAACTGATGTCTTAAATGTGGCCAGTTCCTGATAAAGACATATACATGCGCGCGCGCACGCGCACACACACACACACACACACACACATGTTATAAGAGTGTATTCAGGATAATTGGGTCCGAATGCTTTCTCTGTATTTCATGGAATAACATGGTTTTCAAACAGCATCCATTGAATATACATTTGGCATGTCCCTGCTTTCGACGCTCTTGTTTTTAAACTTGTTCTAAGTTGCTCCAGCTGTAAATAGTATCTTCTGTTCCAAAATCTGAGTTCTAATCTGTGAATGATGACCTCAGCCTGGTACTGTGAATGCTAAATCTGGAAGAGGGAAAAAAAAAAGACCGTGTATTCAGAAAATGGATTGAATACCGTTCTCATCTTTCAGCTGCTTTTTGCAAACTTGTTTTCTCTATATATTTTTACAGCTTTGCTGGTTGGCCTCCTTCCTTCCTGAGACTAAGCATCTGGAACAAATCAACATTTCAGAAACTGTCATCCAACAAAAGGAAATTATTGTAAGTGTCAGGGGGCTGTGTGATTCAGAGGAGTAGTGATGAGGTACAAGAGTTCCCACAAATGAGTTACACACTCTGGTGAATTTCATTTCTATTTCTAACTTTTGGTTTTTCTAAAAGTGGACTAAAGTTGTGCTTTGAAGCAAATAAAACAGCTGGGCTGGTTTCAGTCCTTTTACTCAACATTTGATATTCCATTAATATTTTAAGGATAATGTTTTTCTACGAATGAGTTTTGCTGTATGCTGAGATTGACTTCCCAATAATCATTGTAAAACTAGTTTACGTCCTCTAATTATGCTGTGCTTAGTTTAGATGCACAACAAAGTTATTTTTCAAATGTTCATATAGATAGACAAAACAAGTCCACAAGTCATAAAAGGGCCAAGTTTGAAGACCCCTGCCCTAAAGTGTTTCTGAAGAACCATCTTAAGGTATGAGGAAAAAGGTGTGCAGACATTTGATGAGCAGTTATCATTTACCTTCTAATAGTGGTCTTTCCTTCTCAAACAACTAATCTGAAGATAGAAGAATACCAAAATAAGAGAGTTGGAAGGGACTTTGGAGGTCTTCTAGTCCAGCTCCCTACTCAAGCAGGAGAGGCTATACCATTCTGGACAAGTGGCTGTCCAGTCTTTTCTGGAAAACCTTCAGTGATGGAGCATGCACAACTTCTGAAGGCAAGCTGTTTCATCGATTAGTTTCCTTCATAGTATTTTCTAGATAAGAGCTGGGAATAGGTCACCGAGTTTTCTAAACCTGGGGATTTTTTTATTTGTTTTTTGTTACATTTCTTTGCGGTCTATTTTGCTGTGGAGCTACTTTAGGCAAGCAGCCTATTCTTCAATTTTTACTTCTAGTTTTAGTTGAAGAATAGGGCAAAAGAGTGCTATAAATAAAGATTTTTGGTTAGCAAATTGTCAGTGGTGCAATTAAATGCACTGTCAAATTTGTCAGCATTGAAATTTCTCCTCAGTATTTAATTCACCTGGCCTTGTTCCCAAAACAGGAACCAACATGTTAGCTGTTTTCTGTTGTTTTATTTGGCAGTTTTTCAGTTTCATGCAGCTACTGCCTAGGTGAAATCCAAAGGTGCTTTACCCTACCTCATTGGGATCCATGTACAGCATGCTTCACACTATAGTATTTATTGTTATACAATATTACACTATAATTCCTTCTCTTGTGGTCACAGTAGGATTCCTGACACACACCCATTCTCCATGTTTTTTTTTAGAGTTTTGTGTTTATTATCTATCTATCTATCTATCTATCTATCTATCTATCTATCTATCTATCTATCTATCTATCTATCTATCTATCATCTACCTACCTACCTACCTACCTACCTACCTACCTATCCACACACATACACAAACATACAGTACATTAATTTTATAAAATGGTTTTTAACCTTGTGTATTTTATATATTTTAGCTTTTAAAATTATGGATTGTTTGTATTCTGCTCTTCTTTGATTGATGTGTTATTTTGTGACACATACTACCATCTTATGGGCAACGCATGAGAAGCTCAGAGACATCTCTCTGGTTAAGATAAACTAGTGATCTTGAACAGTATCTTAAGAAACATATCTTGAATTCAGAAAGGATTCTTACACACTACCAAGAGTCATGTGCTATAATAAAAGGATGGTGATTTGTTGGCCTAGAGGACAATTAATGAAAGGAGCTAAAGGTTACAGCAAAAAAAAGCATCAGCACTGGAATTTATGATTGAAACTCTCCTAATTACTTGGAATTTCCAAATAGTGACAATCATTGGTTGTAGTTTACTGGGCTAGAGGGTCAATCCTTTGTAAATTCCAGATGTTCATCAGATGTTCATATTAAATCCATTATGCTCCTTTTTGTATTAACCTGCACAAAAGAAACTATTCTACATTAATTGTCCATGCCTCCCCTATACTATTCTAGACAAATGGCTGTCCAATCTTTTGAAAACCTCCAGTGATGGAGACCCACAACTTCTGGAGGCAAGCCCTTTGAGTGATTATATCTGTATCAGCTGCATTGTCAAAATCAGGACTGTAAGAAAGACAAAGTGTAGCTGTTCTAATCCATGTACTTATCCTATAAAGTTGGATGCAATTAGCTTAACTCAGAAGTTACAATCTGAACATCTAAGATATCCATAATAAGGTATCAAACCAATGGGGAATATCTGAAATGTTTTAGTGATATTCCAAAAGAAAGGAAGGAGTTTTCTTGTGACACGACTGCATTTTTACCCATTCTGCCATTTCATCTAGCTTTTCCAACTTGCAAAACTGTGCCTTGTATCTGATACGCTTGTAAAAAGGGAAGAAGTGAAATTTAAAATTTGTAGAATGTAGTTGGCTTATAGTTAAACTTGGACACACGGAGTGAAGAAGGTCTACAAATTTAAAATGATTGTATTAAGTTGAATGGCTTTAACTTGAACTTTTTCTTTGTTTACATGTACAAACAGATATCTAATAATAAAAAAATTATTAAAAAAAGGGAACGATGGCTAAAGCCTTGTAAAAGTTTACTGGAAAGAGGTAGCAAGTGATCATAAATGTAGCTTCTCTGCTGAACAGTAAATTATAGCCCATATATTTGTCCTTCTTATTCTCACAAGGATTTAATGTGAGAATATGACGGGAGCTGTAATTTACAGCCAAGAAACAACTTATAGCAAAGATTTTTTTTTTTTGTAAAAAAAATGCTTGTATCTTTGTTTCCCAATATTTAATCATGGAGGTTTAGAAATGCAACTGGAAATTACTTTTCCTCCCCTCTGAAATATTCCAAAAGTACAGTGCAACATTGTAGATAGATGGGATGTTTGGACAACTCTTTCGACCCTATGTTTAAATTATTATACACCAAGAGGGAGAGAGACAGATACTGTTTAATGCAAACAAATAATGAAATCAGCTTAAATCTCAAGCTTTCTTTCAATTCCCGCCATTCTATGTACTTGCAATCTGCTTCACTCAATATTATGCATCTATGGAAATGCATTATAATTCTCTATAGCATTCTCCCTTGAACTCTGAACAGATCCCACAGATATCTACTTTTTATTTTCCCATGTTCTTTCTAAAAACAATACTACCATAGGATTTAATCCGAGTAAATCAAAACAATTTTTCCCTTGATCATTTCCCTGTGTGATTCATTCTCTATCTTCATGCAACCCATTTTCTAACTTTAGTGTTGACCTCATAAAGAACTGAATGAACCAGTGTGAGGTTGACCCTTTCCCTAATTTTTCTTAGCCATAGGAAATAATCCATGACTGAGAGGAAGCCCCCCCTCAGCATCCTTTTGTTTGGAGGTCAGTCCATGGAGCACAGATTTGTGCCACAAAAACTCAGTAGCATACCACCCAAGTAACAATGATGGAACTTCTATCCATATTAGGATGGGAATCAAGTCAAAGAAGTATGTTAAATATTCAGAGCTTAATACAATGCCCACCACTTAAATGATGTGTATTGGTATAGTGCAGGGCTTTTCAACCAGTGGTATGGGTACCACCTGTGGTACATTGGCACCTGGCAGGTGGTACGCGACCATCCTAGAAAAGTGGTAGCGGGGGAGGGGAATGAACTGAACCGGTGGCAGCACCGCACAAGCCTCAGCGAGAGATGGCAGGAGCTGCAGGGCTGTCAGGTCTCAGCGGAAGCACCAGGATCAGCACCAGGCTCCAGCCGGAGCTCGGTGCTGATCCTGATACCGGTACTTCTGCTAAGCCCTGAAGAAGCACCAATGAGATGGAAGGCAGCACTGATCCTGGTGCTTCTGCTGAGCCCAGAAGAAGCACCAATCAATTGGAATGTTGCAGCATCTCCAAGGTTTTGTGATTTACATCCAGATCCTTGACAACTGATTCATATTTATGACGGTCACAGTGTCCCAGGGTCATGTGAAGTGACCAAAACCTGCTGCAACCACCCAGTAGACGGGGGTGGGTTTTTTTTTGGTCATCAAGTTTTTGACACCTTGCTGGTGGTACTCAGATGTTGCCATATCGTAAAAGTGGTACAATGGGTAAAAAGGTTGAAAAGCCCTGGTATAGTAGTTGAAATATTTATAGAGTGATTTTTTTTCTCATTCAACTCAACATTTTTTGGGAGGAAAATGAGAAGAGGGATATTCTGTCTATGGGATGAATGAGTAATTTATTTAATGAATGGATGGATATTAAAAATATACACAAATACCCCAAAATGAGATGAAGGAAGTTCTAGTTTCCACCAGCATGATATAATAATAATAATAATAATAATAATAGTAGTAGTAGTAGTAGTAGTAGTAGTAGTAGTAGTAGTAGTAAAGTTGGAAGGGACCTTGGAGGTCATCTAGTCTAACCCCCTGCTAAGGCAGGAAACCCTATACCATTTCAGACAAATGGCTGTCCAGTCTCTTCTTAAAAACTTCCAATGTTGGAGCATTCACAACTTCTGGAGGTAGGTTGTTCCACTGGTTAATTGTTCTAACTGTCAGGAAGTTTCTCCTTAGTTCTAGGTTGCTTCTCTCCTTGATTAGTTTCCACCCATTGCTTCTTGTCCTGCCTGATCATGTTACTTCTATGTGACCTGAGACTTTTAACTATCATTTCTTTAAAAGGTGGAGCAAAATAGGCCCTTCAAATCTGTTCTTGTTCCAACCTAAGTTGTATGTTGCAGATGGAATGGATGGCCTCAACAAAGCCTAAATTTGGCAAGAAAAACATTTGTAGCTGTACAGAAAGATCCTTGTAATCATTGTTCTGTTGCAGTCACCTAAAATTATTTCCCACATTTCTTATGAAAATAAGACAGTTTCTGTCACCTGAAATTCTCCATGCTCAACACTGTTGAAAATGCAATAATCTACTAGGTCTAATTACAGCCTTAAGCTCCCTGATCTTGTTTGCTCTTTGTGATTCCAAGTTAGAAAAAGAATTCCTTAATAGTTATGCTTGCTCTAATTACACACTGTATACCTTCTTGATAGGGATGTTAAGCTGCCGGAAACCGTTGCCAAACTCCCGAAGAATATTTCTGCAAGAGAGGAGCAGGGGAAGTACTGAAATACACCAATTTAGCAATACATTAAATCAGACATGTCAAACACAAGGCCCGGGGGCCGGATGCGGCCCGCGAAGTGGTTTCATATGGCCCGCGAAGCCATCCTGGAAACAGTGAGGGAACAGCCCCCGCTGTCTTGGCCCTGGCCCAGGCCGGCCGGGAGCCAATGTACATCTTTGTGGTGGCCATCTATGCTGAAACACATTCAGTCTTAGCTCCACAAGGCCGTCCAGAAACAGCGAGGAACCAGCCCCCCTGTCGTGTTGGCCCTGCCCCCTGCATGCATGTTGGGGAGGTGTCACCCTTTGTGAGGAATGAAGAAATGGACCATGCCTTGGCGCTTGCCCCAGTCCCACCCATTCTGCCAGAGACCCTCAGATCTTTCCCACTCCTACCCAGGCCACCACAGGCACCCTTGACGCGAACGATGTAGAGCTGGCCATGCCCACCCAGTAGGCCACACCCACTCCATCCATGCCTACCCACTAGGCCACATCCACCCTGGCCACACCCACCCAGCCCCCCAAGGGAAACTGCAATGCTGATGCGGCCCTCAATGAAATTGAGTTTGACACCCCTGCATTAAACCATCCAACAACTTGAAATCAGCCATGCTCACCATTTCCAAAAGGTAAAATTAATTTTAAAAAAAGCTGAAACTGGGCTTCCTGACATGATATTCCCCAGACTCTTTTCCAAGGTGTTGGGTGGATGAGGCCAGGAGGAAAAAAAAAGTTCTATTCATTGTATTTGGACTTAATTAAAAACTGAGTAGCACTTAGACTTATATGCCGCTTCACAGTGCTTTACAGCCTTCTCTAAGCAGTTTACAGAGTCAGCCTATTTGCCCCCAACAATCTGGGTCCTCATTTTACCGACCTCGGAAGGATGGAAGGCTGAGTCAACCTTGAGCCGGTCAGGATCGAACTTCCTGGCTGTGGGCAGAGTCAGCCTGCAATACTGCATTCTAACCACTGCGCCACCAGGGCTCCTTAAGTTTCATTAACACCGGTCTTCAATCATTATCTCTTCTGTCCCACTAAAATTATAATTTTGAGAAAAGTTCTGGGGGGGGCACTTGAGGCTCTCAGAGGCTACTTAGTGATTATGGACTTTCAGCTGATGCACTTATTTATTTATTTATTTATTTATTTATTTATTTATTTATTTATTTATTTATTTATTTAATTTCTATGCCGCCCTATTCCGGAGAACTCAGGGCAGCTCACAACATGATAGAAATTACAATAAAATACATAAATATAAAAACCCTTAGTTAAAAAAGAAACCAATCATTCCACAAACATACACACAAACATACACTGACTAGGGGCAAGGTGTTAGCTGCCCCAGGCCTGCCGGCAAAAGTATGTTTTAAGCAATTTACGAAAGGCGGAGAGGGTGGGGGCGACACAGATCTCCGGGGGAAGTTGGTTCCAGAGGGCCGGGGCCGCAACAGAGAAGGCTCTTCCCCTAGGCCCCGCCAGGCGACACTGTCTGGCTGACGGGACCTGGAGAAGGCCCACTCTGTGGGCCCTAACCGGCCGCTGGGATTCATGAGGCAGCAGACGGTCCCGTAAATAACCTGGTCCGATGCCATGTAGGGCTTTATAGGTCATAACCAACACTTTGAATTGGGTTCGGAGACCAATTGGCAGCCAATGCAGCTCGCGGAGTGATGCCGAAATGTGGGCATTTCTGGGCAAGCCCAACACTGCTTGCGCGGCTGCATTCTGCATTACCTGAAGTCTCCGAACATTTTTCAAAGGTAGCCCCATGTAGAGAGCATTGCAGTAGTCAAGCCTCGAGGTGATAAGGGCATGAGTGACTGTGAGAAGAGACTCCCGGTCCAAATAGGGCTGCAACTGGTGCACCAGGCGAACCTGGGCAAATGTCCTCCTCGCCACAGCTGAAAGATGATGTTCCAAATTTAGCTGTGGATCGAGGAGGACGCCCAAGTTGCGGACCTTCTCCGAGGGGGTCAAAAGTCCCCCCCAGGCTAATGGACGGATAGATTGAGTTATCTTTGGGAGACAGAACCCATAGCCACTCCGTCTTGTCGGGGTTGAGTTTGAGCCTGTTGGCACCCATCCAAACCCTAACAGCCTCCAGACATCGGCACATCACTTCCGCTGCTTCACTGAAATGACATGGGGTGGAGATGTAAAGCTGGGTATCATCAGCATACTGATGATATCTCACCCCGTGTTGTCAGATGATCTCACCCAGTGGTTTCATGTAGATATTAAACAGCAGAGAAGAGAGGACCGATCCCTGAGGGACCCCACAAGGGAGGAACCTAGGGGTCGACCTCTGACCCCCTGCCAACACCGACTGCGACCGACCAGTGAGGTAGGAGGTGAACCACTGCAAAACAGTGCCCCCAACCCCCAACCCCTCCAGTCGATGCAGAAGGATACCATGGTCAATGGTATCGAAAGCCGCTGAGAGGTCAAGTAGCACCAGGATAGTGGAAAATCCGCTATCCCGGGCCCGCCAGAGATCATCCGTCAGCGCGACCAAAGCAGTTTCCGTGGAGTAGCCGAGCCTGAATCCTGACTGTTGAGGGCCCAGATAATCAGCCTCATCCAAGGACCGTTGGAGCTGGAGTGACACCACCTTCTCAACAACCTTCCCTATAAAGGGAAGATTGGAGACAGGACGGTAGTTGTTTAAGACAGCTGGGTCCAGGGAAGGCTTCTTGAGGAGGGGGCGCACAATTGCCTCCTTGCAGGGAGCCGGAAAGGACCCCTCCCTCAAAGAAGCATTGACAATCTCCTGAACCCAGCCCTGCGTCACCTCCCTGCTAGGAGAAGCCAAGATAACAGCTGCAAGTGCATAATTGTATCACTGCTCCTTTCTACATTTGTCACACATAACAAAAGGGCGCTTTGATTGCATGATTATATAGTTATGGCCACCATCTAGGTTTTCTTTCTGAAGCATGCTGCTTTCTTTTGGAAATCTTGTTTCTGCCCTACAAAAAAGACACAATAGTGTACATATTAAATCACTTCAACGTTTCTCTCCTTCTTATCCTTTGGCTTGCATTTTCGTCCCCGCTTTTGCATTGTTACTAAGATTGATTTTCTTAAATCCAAGTTGTACCTTGTTTAAAATTCATCTGGCAATAATTTTATTAGCGTTCTCAAATACAGAAAACTAATAAAATTTAAGAAAAATATAAAAAGCAAACAGGCAAACTCATTTTGATGCTACAGTAAAGGCTTCTTTAGCATGCAAAAGTAGAAAATGAAACCACTGCTCAGAATTGAAAAAAAACTTAAGTTAAGCCATATTTAAAAGTTAAATATTGTCCTTCTGTACTTTTAGTTGTTTATGTCGAAAGGTTGAGGTCTAATATCTGGATTTTGATATTTTAAATTATTCCTAAAGCAAAGGATACGAAAGCCAGAAATATCGATCTGGAAATTAATGCATGGAAACAGTTTATGTGTGGAATAAAGCAATGCATGTATCTCTTTAAGTTCCCCATCCAATTTGCAGCAAAAAAACAAACATATAAAAAGGCATTTCCTAATCGGTCACCTTGTCCTGCTGAACTGTAAAGACATGCTAAAATTAACAACAGTGAAAAAATAACTGTTTTACTAGAAAATGTTAGTATGTGTAATATGGGCCTAGCGCCTCCACGATAAAGGAGATAATGCTGAATGTAAGTAGGAGAACATTTCTCTCTTGGAATTATCCTACGTCTGCTTTGCACCAGCTGAAGACTTCCCCTCTCATGGCCTAAAGGGAAAAGAGAAAAACAAGCAAACAAACACAGAATTTCAGCAGGGAATTAGAACACATTGCTTTCAATAATCAACTCTCCCACCCTTGTCACACTTCCTCAGCCCTGATAATTGCAAAATGCAAAGATAGCGATGAGTCCATTTACCTGGCACTTCTAATTTTCTAGGCTTTTTGAATGTGGAGAAACTATGTCCAGAGGGCATGGATGAGATGGCCACAGAAATAAACTTCTCACCTCCTCTGGATGCAAGGCAGGATCGTTACCAGTGACACTGATACTTCTAGGAACTGGTGGTGGTTTCACTGCTCCATAGTTTGATGCAACCTTTTGCAAGTAATGTGCTTATCTTCACATGGGGAATTGTTTATTATAGAAATGGAAGCATCTGTGCAGATTTGGAGCGCATCCACATTTATTGTTTAAACTTCTCATGCCTGCTGGCCTGACATAAGTGAAAATTAGGAAAATCTTGTTTGGACTGAAAAGCTTTGGTAGAAGTTTACAAGGTATTCCACCTTGGGGCTCCAGGCTGCTAGATTTCCCCCCTGGACAATCATTTTGTTTCTTGAGTGCTCACTTTTTTTTAATCTCAGGAAAGGAATGACCAAGATTTCGTTTCTATAGGCATGTTTACTCCGTGTGTAAATGTAAATACATACATACATACATACATACATACATACATACACAAATTAAACCATATTTCTATATATAAAGTCAAAGTATACATACCTACTTAAAAGCTACTTTTTAGATAAGATAACCTTTATTGTCATTTTTTTACTGTGGGCACAACAGCACACATCAAAAATGAAATTTAGTTGCCCTGTTTCTAGTTACTTCTAGATATACTCTTGTTACGTATGCTAGCACAATGGCTGTAACTCCTGCCTGTAAGTAGAAATTATTGATGTGAAACGTGGTAGAAATATATATATATATATTCTTTTTCTGACCTTCTTAATTTTTCCTTTTCTTTCTTAAATAAGAAATGTCATTCCACTGATGTGTCATTTTACATTCCATCAATTACCTGAGGAAGCTTCCTAGCTCCCTAATAGCCCTTAGTGGTAAGTCTTCAGCAATGGTGGGATTCAAATATGTGAGCAACCGGTTCTCTGTGTGGATGCCGCTTCCGGAAGTCCATTCTGGGCCTGGGAAACAAAAAATTAGTTACTGGTTCTGCCGAAGTGGTGCGAACTGGCTGAATCCCACCACTAGTCTTCAGTCTATATAAAGATCACTCATTTAACCAAAAAAAAATGGTAGTGTCTGTGAATAGTGTTTTATTTTGACTCTGCTCCATAGAGCAGCTCTAACATGCCTCTGTATTTTGAGGAAGAATTCAGTCTTGAAATTTCCTCCCTCCCTCCCTCCCTCCCTCCCTCCCTCCCTCCCTCCCTTTTGCTTTTTTAGTACGCCTTTTTAAGTCCATTTAGGTCACTGATGGCAAACCTTTTAGAGACCCAGTGCCCAAACTGCAACCCAAAACCCACTTATTTATCACCGGGTGCCGGTTGGGGTGTGGCTGTGGTGGTCATGGCAGACTGGGTGGGCGGGGCCAGGGTGGCGGGGGCCAGTCCCTTGCCATCTCCAGGGCATGGCACATGTGCCCACAAAGAGGGGTCTGAGTGCCGCCTCTGACACGCGTGCCATAGGTTTGCCACCACTGGTTTAGATGGTAGAATAGCATCATGAATACCATAACCTAGTCTCATATTGAGTGTTCATCATATTTGAAAATTACATTGGATTGAGAACTCAGATATCTGTAATATAAATATAATATAATGATGTACATGGGAATAAATCTTTGCTATATCACATATACAAACAGAGAGAGAGATGTAGGCTTGGAAACTTACCCCACAAGTAATACCAAAATAATTCAGTTGCTGATAAATGTTCAGCTTGACATTTAACTCCACCTAGGCTGAAATTTCATTCCATAGTTGGCATTTAAATCTCATTCTGTTTATATCATCGGTGTTTTGCTTTCACAAATGTATTATTTTTTTAAAAAAAAAGTTCACAAAGACCTTAACAATATTGTCTATAAATAAAGATTTTTAAAATGTTAATTCTGTACAGAGCAATTTATATACCTGTATATGCTCTGCAAGTTGTCTTGTGATTATACATAGAAGCTTTTACTGTAAAGTGCTTTATAGCTAATAAACAAACAAATAAAACTGGATCAGAGCAAGCAGTGCAAAAGATGCTTGTGTTGCGTGAAATTCACCATTATTTATGCCATTTCCTTGGCAGCCTCTAATATTAATAGTGATAATTAAGAAGCTCCAATAAATTAATTAGAACATCTGACAAGAGACAACTTGTTAAAAATGCTTTGGAAAATATATGTGTTTTTAAAATGAAGAATTATGAAGACGGAGAACAAGAATGCAGAGCTCTTGAAACTTGGAAAATTTGGCTTCAGGCTTAGGCGAAATTTGGAACTCTTCCAGCTACAAAATGTTAAATGGGAGCTTTATTCCCACCCCACCTCTGATTTTTCCACTATACAAAGCGTGGTCTAGGATGGATTAAGTAAATTTCAGACTTTGTTTTCTCTGCTGATGCCCCTGCCCCCCCAAAGTGTACCTGATACGATTTAGCTTTTTTGTAGTCATCAAAAGTTAGCTAGGTGCTGTCACCTAGCTTTAGCTAAATCCTTAAAAAAAGATTTAGAACTAAAAAAAGGCATATTCTGCTACTTTGAGACACTTTCTTTGGTGTTCGAAAATTCATGGAGCTTTACTTTGACTGAAGTGGAAATCTAGAAAGATACCTTTAATCTTGTTGAATGGTCAGTAAAATAGGTGGTGATAGTTGTTAGTGCTTTAAAGGCTGGATTGGATAAATCCATGAAGGATGAAAATATTAAGGCCATTAGTCTTGAAAGTCAGTATTTGCACTGAAGGTAGCATGTCTCCAAATGCCAGCTGTGGGAAGAATATGATGGGAGAGGGATCTCACTCCATTTCTTTCTTACGAGCCTTTATGATTTTGCTTATATTTCACATGAGGAGGCCACCCAACTGCAAAACCTCTGAGCAACTTAACGTATGAAACAATCTAAAGATTCTAATAATAATAATAATAATAATAATAATAATAATAATGATGATGATGATGATGATGATGATGATGATGTTGGAAGGGACCTTGGAGGTAATATAATAATAATAATAATAATAATAATAATAATAATAATAATAATAATAGTAATAGTAATAATAATGATGATGATGATGATGATGTTGGAAGGGACCTTGGAGGTCATATGATAATAATAATAATAATAATAATAATAATAATAATAATAATAATAATAAAGTTGGAAGGGACCTTGGAGGTCACCTAGTCCAACCCCCTGCTCAGGCAGGTAACCCTATACCATTTCGGACAAATGGCTGTCCAGTCTCTTCTTAAAAACTTCCAGTGTTGGAGCATTCACCGCTTCTGGAGGCAGGTTGTTCCACTGGTTAATTGTTCTCACTGTCAGGAAGTTTCTCCTTAGTTCCAGGTTGCTTCTCTCCTTGATTAGTTTCCATCTGTTGCTTCTTGTCCTGCCTTCAGGTGCTTTGGAGAATAGCTTGACTCCCTCTTCTTTGTGGCAGTCACTGCTATTATGTCCCCCCCTCATCCTTCTCTTCATTAAACTAGACATACCTGATGTTACCTAGTCTGGGTAATGAAACTTTTGCAAGGAAACCGCCAGGCTCAGAGAGCACCAAGGACCCCTCATTTCAACCCTGAGCTACAAATATGCTCCTTTATTGATTGCAATAGTATCATCTGGAGAGACCTGCAATCAAACCTGTCCTTTATCCATGAGCAAAAGGCTCACCCATCACCCAACTCAAGGCATGGGGAAAGAGTCATGTGTTCAGTGCTCTTCTAAAGTCCCTTATAATGGGGTCCACATGAGTCTCTAAGGGATGCTCATACATATTCTGGTTGATGGCTGTGAGAGACAAAATGCTGGACTCAGATGGGTCTTGGGTTTTTGTGTGTAGGTGTGTCAAAAACAGCAAGGTGCTTCTCGATTGCAAGGATTAACCAGTGACATCATGGTTGCCCAGGGGACACTGTTTTCTTTCTTTTTTTATATATAAAATTCTTTTATTAAAACAATCAACATTGAACATAAAAACATATTGTGCAGCAATCATCATGGCACCTGATATACAATACTAAGTATTAGTCATTGAAAACGTCTGAATTAGTAAGCCTTTTTCCACTCCTCGCGTCTAGCCTCAACTATAATCCTGTTACACTTTGTTTGATTGGTGTTTCTCTTATCTGGTTCCATATTAATGTGATCAACATTAAACCAAAGATCCTATTGCTAAACAATCATCCTAGAACATAGCATACAACATTAGGTATTAATCTTTGTAAACATCTGTTTTAGTAAACGTTCTTCCCTCCTCCCTTCCCTCTTCAAGTATACTCCGAGTACCTTTTGTTTGGTTGGTGTTTCTCTTATATATGGTCTATCTACTGTATCTAGTCTATTGCATATTGTTCGTTTGCGCTTCTGAATTGACTTCATCCCATTACTAGTGCAATCTTTTATAGTCCCTAACCAGAGATCCTGAGGTAAAAGTTTCATATCCTGAGGTAGAGATTCAGTCCGCTTTAACAGTATTAAAGCAAACAGCATTAGTCATAAGGTTATGTTAAGAGGCATTAGTTATTGGGGCTCCTTTCAAGTCCCTGGTCTTTTTTCCTCGTTGAAGAGATACCTATTTACTTACTTGTATTTGCATGCTTTTGAACTGCTAGGTGGGCAGGAGCTGGGGCAACTAACTGGAGCTCATTCCATCACTTGGCTCTTGGGTTTCAAACTGCTGAGTTGTTCACCTTAATAATCCTCTGACTCAGTGTTTTAATCACTTGAGCCACTGTGGCCCCAGGGCTCTGGGATGAATCAAGCAGAACTGTTCTTATATATTTATATTTCTACCTAGGCTGAAAAATGTTAGCAAATGAAGTGTTCTGGTCAAATTTAGTCTACCATCCATACCACTAAAATGGATCTCCTGGAAAATGGACTTCTTGGGAATTGTCCTATTAACCAGGGCAACTGGCAGATTGAGTCTCTTGTATTTCTCTGCTGTTTACAATGGCCTGCCTCTATACCAGGGGTAGGCAACCTTGGTTCTTTTACGACTCGTGGACTTCAACTCCCAGAATTCCTGAGCCAGCATGGCTGGCTCAGGAATTCTAGGAGTTGAAGTCCACGAGTCGTAAAAGAACCAAGGTTGCCTACCCCTGCTCTGTTCCCTTATCTCCTGTCCAAAGCAATTTTCTTTCCAAACTTAGCAGGACCATAGTTTTGGTGTTATGTAAGCATGCTTTTAATCATATCCTTTCAGCTTTATTATTATTTTTTAATAAGCTTGTTTTGATTTGAAAAAATGCAAAAAGGTCAAACTGCACATTCGCAAGAGACATGGTAAGTAATATATCTCATCTCAGTCTGCTTGTTTGTACTGTTTGTAAAAAAAGCCACCTGGAATCATGACTCAGAACATGACAGTGGAGCTAAGGAACAAACCTTTAACCCATTCCTTCTATTGTTGCGGAACTTTCCCACTGAAATCCCCTTTTCCCAAAAGATTCTAAGTTCCCCCGAGAAGCAGCAAAATAATAACTATACTCTTTGCCTATGAGGCAAGTAGAAGCTCTGGGAATCTTTTTAAGACAGTAACAATGCAGATTAAAAAAAAACAGTGCTGTGCTAAAAATGGCTTTTTCCTTTGTTAAAGTCATTCCCAAATAGATAAGGAAACTACTGCTTTTGAAGGAAAAAAATACATTTTTCATGGGTAGGACACTAAATTCTTGTGTGTGCGATCAAGAAGTATTATTGGTGAATTCTGATGCCTAAATAGATGTTTATGGGAATTTAAAAATAAATCTTTCTGACCAGGAAATAGGGACAGCCAGGATGGCTGCTGGCTTTGTTGGTGTTGCTTGGGTAATTGAGTATTGCACTTTGCAAGTGATTAAATGCAAGGCTTACATTGTTTTTTCTCTATTTCTTTCTTCCTCTTTGTTCCTAAAAGTCACATTTTAGCGGAAGGATGGACTGTGGTTTGATGTATACCTGTTCATACATCATGACTATGAGCTGGAAGAAAACTTTGAGAAATGTTAGAGCACCAGGAAAACTAATAAACACCAAGTGGATTCTGAATCCCGTTCAAAGGAAATTCATCAGTCACTACTCCAGACTTGTGTGTGGCTTAAAAAACCAATGTAGGATTCATATAAGCTACTATACTGTAAGCTTCCTGAATGGATAACTATAAAGGAAGAATTATAAATAAATAAACAAGATAAGGGATTAACAACATCTTAACCCAAATATCCTCAGTGGAGCTAAAATTAGATCTCCACTACATCATACTGACAAATATTGTACCATTGTAGCAACAAATATTATTTTCTCCATTTAAGGAAGCAATGAAAGCAGTTTTGATTTGATTTGCAGGCAGAGATGTGGCATTACTGTTAGCAATCATTTACCAACAGCGCTTATCTCTTGGATAAACACAAACACAGGTCACTTGTTTTTTCCTGGAGTATTTACTCAGATGAACAATCACAAATCTGCTTAGGATGACGTTAAAGGCAAAACTATACAATAGCACTATAGCAATAGCACTCAGACTTATATACCGCTTCACAGTGCTTTACAGCACTCTCTAAGCAGTTTACAAGGTCAGCATATTGCCCCCAACAATCTGGGTCCTCATTTTACCAACCTTGGAAGGATGAAATGTTGAATCAACCTTGAGTTGGTGAGAATCGAACTGCTGGCAGCTGGCAGTCAGCAGAAGTAGCCTGTAGTACTGCATTCTAACCATTTTGTGTTGTTTTCTTGGTATTTTAATTTAAAGAAAAACAAATTTTGCCAAGAGAGAATCTGCCTTTCACTTTACCAGCTCAAATTCATCAGAGGTCCCCCCCCATCAGCCACGGGGGGACAAAATAATAGTGATTAATCTCTTATCACCTGAAGGTTACTATCTATTCATGCTACTAAGCACCTTTCAATGTGCTCTGAATGGGCAGAAAGCAAAAAAATGTAATAGATGGTCACATGGAAATAGGGGCAGAATTTAGTCTCTAAATTCCAAATGCATTCTTTCAACCCTGAAAGATAGATTATGTTTGAAACCCCCAACAAACTTTTTTAAAGCAAAGGACCCCTGATTCATGGTCTATAAATCTTCCTGAAACTTGAATTGAAGATCTTCTGTGCCATCCCATTTTTGTGGTGTGTTCTTTTCATGCTTTCTATTTATTTTAAGAGTAATCCCATTTTTTCTTTTCTCTTTACTGAATCAAGGTGGCGCAGTGGCTCAGTGGTTAAGATGCTGGGCATGTCATCTGGAATGTCAGCAGCCCAGGTTTGAGATCTGAGTGTCATGTGACTGGGTGAGCTCCCAGTTCTTGCCCCAGCTCCTGCCAACCTAGCAGTCTGAAAGCATGCAAATGAGAGTAGATAAATAGGCACCATTTAGAAAGGCAACAGTGCTCCCTGATGTCATGCTGGCCATATGACTGTGGAAATGAGTAGAGTAGAGTAGAGTAGAGTGGAGTGGAGTGGAGTGGAGTGGAATGGAATGGAATAGAATAGAATAGAATAAAACAGAATAGAATAGAATAGAATAGAATAGAATAGAATAGAAAATAGAATAGAATAGAATAGAATAGAATAGAATAGAATAGAATAGAATAGAATAGAATAGAATAGAATAGAATAGAATAGAATAGAATAGAATAGAGAATGGAAAATAGAATAGAATAGGACAATATGGAATAGAATGGAATGGAGTGGAATATAATATAATATAATATAATATAATATAATATAATATAATATAATATAATAGAATAGAATAGAATAGAATAGAATAGAATAGAATAGAATAGAATAGAATAGAATAGAACAGAACAGAATAGAAAATAGAACAGAACAGAACAGAACAGAACAGAACAGAACAGAATAGAATAGAATATATGGAATGGAATGGAATGGAATGGAATGGAATAGAATAGAATAGAATAGAATAGAAAATATGAAATGGAATGGAGTGGAGTGGAGTGGAATGGAATGGAATAGAATAGAATAGAATAGAATAGAATAGAATAGAATAGAATAGAATAGAATAGAATAGAATAGAATAGAATAGAAAATATGGAATGGAATTGAGTGGAATGGAATAGAATAGAATAGAATAGAATAGAATAGAATAGAATAGAATAGAATAGAATAGAATAGAATAGAATAGAATAGAATAGAATAGAATAGAATAGAATAGAATAGAATGGAGCTGGAAGGGATCTTGGAGGTCTTCTAGTCCAGTTCCCAGCTCGAGCAGGAGAACTTATACTATTTCAGACATGCTCTCCCTTTACCTTCTCCAACTCCCATCTGATTCTTCTCAGCCTGCCCTATCTTTACTCAGAGTCCTGAAGTCAGGCCCCTCCCCAAACAAACAGACCTTCTTCCCAAGTAAGTGTGCACACAATGTCAATACTGAACAAGGGGTGAAGAGCACATATTACTGCTATATATTCCCTTAGTCCTCTATCTAATGCATCTAATGGATTAACTCTCCTTGTAAAAGTTAGCTCTGTGCAATGATTTGTAAGCTCCTGAGCGATGTGCACACTTAGATTCTGTAGATACATGTTTATATAACTTTTTGCCAAAGTTCAATGACGTCCTTACAGGGGGAGGTTGGGGGAAAAAAAGAGAAACCACCTGCCCAATTAGCAAACAATCACCAAAGCAAAACCACCTAGAGCAAAGATTTCCAAATGTTTGCGTATAATCATGCACTTGTTTTGTGTTGACACATGACGTGGGAATAAAAAGAAATGCACTCTCAGCATTTTGTTGGGATAGAAGTGGAAAAGATAGTCCTCACTTTCCTGTGATTCTGCAAATGTATGAAATCAAGGTGCAGGTGGCTGGACCTTACTCTTTCCTTCCTCTCAGGCAGGGGGTATCACATGGAAAGGATGATCCTTTTTCTGCTTCTGTTCCTCATTCAAGCAGATCAGGGCGAAAACTGTGTTTCTACCTTTTCTTTCTTGTCAAAAGACTAAATTGGTCACTGCTTGTAGCTTTCTGCTTTAAAGGTGACAGAAATGTGAGGCCAGAAAAGAAGAACCAGGGACAGGGCAGGACAAGAAGCAATGGGTGGAGGTTCATTAAAGAAAGAACCAACCTGGAACTAAGGAAAAATTTTCTGATAGTGAGAACAATTAATCAATGGAACAGCTTGCCTCCCGGAATTGTGAGTGTTCCATCACTGGACATTTTCAAGAAAGATTGGACAACTATTTGTCCAGGATAATATAAAGTCTCCTCCCACAAGCAGGGGGTTAGACTAGAAAACCTCTAAAGTCCCTTCCAGCTCTATGATTCTATAACATAATTAAGGATATTTGTATTGAAATGCCTTAGAGAAACATTTTTGCTCCAATTATAGGAATGGGGAATTTGTGAAAGATGAATAAAACTCACACAATTTTATTTTGTTGAAGGAAATGCTACATCCTTGCTAGGGTGACCACTTTACTTGCCTACAAGATGATCTTTTTTATCTTAAGCATATCATAAATAATAAAAACTAACAGACTTGATGCTGGACTAGATAGACCTTGATTATAAGTGGCAGTATAACAGTTGTCCAATGTATCAAAGATGCAAAGTCCTCATGAAAACCTTTGACTGTTTCTTTGGAAATGAAAGGCATCTAGACGGTGTGTGTGTGTGTGTGTGTGTGTGTGTGTGTTCCTTAATGGAGTTTATCCAAAGGAGTAGTGGGAATGAAGTAGAAAGCTATTTACATATTGACACTGTGTAAAAGAAAGATTTTGCTTGGATAACAATAAAGTTTTCTTCTGTCTGCAAAAGAAGTTTCTGGCTTTCTTTTAAAAAAATATTATTCTAAAATCTATGTCCAAGTCTTGCCATCCTGTTTCCCACAATGAAAAATTGTGGGGAGATTTTCCTTCTGATGTTTCCTATTGGGATATAATTGTAGTACCTATTTTTTTTTTTTACAGAGAAAGACTGGGGACAAACATTCTTCTCTCAATTACTTGGTTGTAAATTGGAATCCCAAAACTCTGTTCCCCACTGAGAATCTTGCTGAAATGCTCTTCATTAAAAAAAAAAAAAAGACAAACCACAAGTAATAGCTTTTCATCAAATTGAATGAGACTGGTGAAACCCTTCAGAATAGAATTTCCCACAGAATTATAATTGATTTCTTTTCATTTCTTACATAATTCACCAAATGTCTTTTTTCTTCTTCCAAACTTCAGATTGATGTAACTTTACGCATGCATTCATCCAACAGGAATCTGCCTTCTCCTCTTAGTTGGAAGTAGCTTCTAACATAATTGCAAAAAGGTGAATGATCCTATTCTACAGGGCTTTTCTTTAACCATAAAAATGTGAGAGCATGTTGAATATATTTACATGGATTTTTTTTCAGGTTTAAACCATGCTTCCATTCAAAAAAAGATTTACATCCATTCATGAGTGGCTTGTGCAATGAAATCACAGAGATTCAAAATCACAGACTAAATATCTTTTCCACTTACATTAGAATCTGAAGCATGCTGTGTTGACCGATCCTAGCTATCCTTTGTAAGTTGAAGTAAATATATAGGAAGCAGTCCATGCACTATATAAATATTAGATCTCATCTAACGAATTTGAAGTCTTTGCATGACACAAAATATCACTGCTAAAGAAAGCTACTCTCTTCCTTCTACGAGAATACTCTCAAATATATATTATGTTATGTACATTGGGTTCTGATTCATCAGATGTTTTATATAAATAGATGCTTTAAAAAGGATTAACCCATAGCTGACCCTGGAGGAAAATATATCACAAAGCAAAAATTAAACAGAATTCTCAATCAGCACTGGAGTGTTTATATTCTCCTTAGACATCGTGATTGAGGCCATATGGGGAATAAGGAAATCTCCATGAAAGTTTTTTTTAAATAATCCAGCTCCTTCTAATCAATTCTCCTTTCAAAACCCATGAAAAAGGAATGGTAGATTTCTAGTCTTGTTGCAAATAATACTGAGGATATGGAAGGATATGGAAAATAAGGAGAATATAAATGTGATGAACATCTGCAGCATGTAATTTTAACATGAGTATTAGTAAAAAAATATTCCACAAGTTATGTTGGAGTTTCAGACTGGACTTTCATTGGTCTGTTCAAGCTGGGATATCATACATGATAGGGATAGGCAGGGTTCCCCCCCCTCAACTATTCCATTTTTTGATATGTATTGATGAATGACAGCCAGTGGAGGTATTACTATGGATACCGTATCATTAACTATGGGGAAGATTTTACACTATTTGGATTGGGGTATTAGGAATTTTAAGGATGGAACTGGCTGCATTTTCCCTCGAAATAAAAATATTTATTTCTACTCTTATTTTACCAAAATGTCTCTAAACAAACCCCAAATATTAAAATTATGCTATTAGAATTTTGCCATTTTGGCATGAAATGTCAGTGCTGATAGGGAGTTAGGGTTTGCTCTCATTTTGTATACTAGTGGCTTTCCCTCTCACTGTTGGTGGGAATGGTTTTGATGGTTCCTTAATTGGGCTGCTGTTTCTGTTAGCTTGTTTGTCAGTATCTTGATTGGGGTATTTTTTGCTTCTTGATTGTTGGTCTTAATGTCAATCTTGGTGTTAATCACTGCTCAACTAGGTGTTGACTGTTGATGGGGAGGTGTTCTGGTCTTTTTATTTATTTATTCATTTATTTAATTAATTAATTCGATTTCTATGCCGCCCTATTCCAAAAACTCAGGGCGGCTTACAACATAGATAATAACATATAGAAATCTGACACTAAATACATTTATAAAACCCCTAGATTAAAAACCAATCATCCAAAAACAAACTTACAACAAACATACACTGGCTGGGGCAAGGTGTTAACTGCCCCAGGCCTGTCGGCAAAGATGTGTCTTCAACAATTTGCGAAAGGCGGAGAGGGTGGGGGCAATACGGACCTCTGGGGGGAGTTGATTCCAGAGGGCTGGGGCCGCAACAGAGAAGGCTTTTCCCCTAGGCCCCGCCAGGCGACACTGTCTGGCTGACGGGACCTGGAGAAGGCCGACCCTGTGGGCCCTAACCGGTCGCTGGGTTTCATGCGGCAGCAGACGGTCCCGTAAGTAACCTGGTCCAATGCCATGTAGGGCTTTATAGGTCATAACCAACACTTTGAATTGCATCCGGAGACCAATTGGCAGCCAATGCAGCTCGCGGAGTGATGTTGAAATGTGGGCATTTCTGGGTAGGCCCAATACTGCTCGCGCGGCTGCATTCTGCATTACCTGAAGTCTCTGAATGTTTTTCAAAGGTAGCCCCATGGGGTTCAAAGGTAGCCTCATGTTCCCTCTTTAGCTGATTGAATGTCTTCTTTGAATGGTATGTAGATGTTGTTTATGCCTATGTGTCCATTGATGGCCAATTTGTCAGAATGCCAGGCTTCCCTAGCATTTTTGGCCTTAGTTTTGTCTAGGGTGGTCATAGTTTCCCAGTTCCCAGATGTTCAAATCATTCAACTCTCAATGTCACAGAATGCTTTAAGACATTTTCAATTTATTATATCAAATAAGGCATTCAGTTGTGCTTATATACATGAGATATGCCCTTTCATTTAATGGGGCTTACTCAGATAAATGGGGTGGGGGGGTGCAATGGTTCAGAGGTGAAAGAGGATGAGCTTTGTCATCTGGAAAGCTGACAGTCCATGTTCAAGACCTAAGCACCATTCAGTTCCTGCCCACCAAGCAGTTTGAAACTGTGAGTAGATTAATAGGTACCACTTTGGTGGGAAGGTAACAGGATTCCATGTGCTTTTGCCATGTAGCTATGCTGGCCACTTTACCATAGAAATATCAATGCTGGCTTCCTCAGCCAAGAAACATAGATGGGCATTGAGTGCTAGAGTGAGACATGACTGGATAGGGAAACCTTTACCATTTTTTTTATACTTTAGTAAGTATAAGACTTCCACTTAGGTTACTTTTTCTAAAAAAATAAATAAAAATATATTAGCAACCGAGCTGGAAGAAAATTCTGAATCCCAACTAGATTTTAGTTATCAGCATTTGCCATTTTTTTAACCTTTGGATTAAAGACATTGATTCTAATTCAATCCAATAATTGTTTTTTTTATATATTTGCCATCAGTACTCACAATTGGTCATTTCTGTGACAACTTATTTTGGAACTATTAGAAGAATTCTGCCTTTGTCAAAATCTTCTTGCTCAAGAGATTTTGCACCAGGATTTTTCACTCTTAAAATATATCTCTCCACCTTCAAGAAAATTCACCAGATCCTATGTGTCCACCAACTAATTGAAAATTCTGGAGCATCTGAATGTCAAGAGTTTTTTTTTTTACCGGTCTTCTTCCTCCCAATATCAATGTTAATGAATCATGCATCTGAGGCATTCTATATTCAAGCCTCACTCCTTCCTTCATTGCATAAATGATGAATATTTTGATGTTACAAAGCACCGGTCCTTAGTGTGAAATTGACTGGGAACCATTGTGATGCAAAGTGACTCATTTGCTTAGGCTTTGAACTATCACACATTTTGTGTGTGTGTGTTTGTGTGTGTGCGTTAGTTGATTAAATAATATTGGCTTTAAGCAGTGAGGTAATTCAATCATTATTTAAAGTATGGCATTTTAGTTGCTTTAGTATTTTGGTGAGACCCAATCCAAGAAATATTAAGCTATCTGTCCTTCTAGGACAGCAGTTCTCAACCTTTTTCAGGCTGCGACCCCAACCTGCGCCGCGCATGCGTGGCGCGACCCTGACCCGCACCGCGCATGCGCGGCACGATGGCCTGCATTGCGCAAGCGCGGCGTGACAGCCCGCACCGCGCATGCGTGGCCCGACGGCCCGCATCATGCAAGCGCGGCGTGACAGCCCGCATCGCGCATGCACGGTGCTACCCTGCGCATGCATGGTGCTGCCCCCTGCGCCGGCCGAGGGGAAAAAATGGTGGACTGCGTTGTTTGGCGACCCCCGTGAAATGGTCGTTCCACCCCAAATGGAGTCGCGACCCACAGGTTGAGAACCACTGTTCTAGGATGAAGGTTTCATTTAACTATCCTCTAATTATTTGTAGAACCATACTAATAACAGTCCCAACCTCATTCTCAGTTGTAATTATGAACATGATTATTGGAGAAGAGCAATTATAAAATCAAACTGTATAGTAAAAGTAGTGAGCACGAGTAATATAAAGTGAAATTAGAAAAAAGGAAAAGAAAGAAAAAAAGTAAGGTGAAAAGGTTAAAAAAAAGCATTAAAAGAAATATATAATTGCCAGGAGTTCGATTCCTTTGATTCTGACCGGCTCAAGGTTGACTCAGCCTTCCATCCTTCCGAGGTTGGTAAAATGAGGACCCAGATTGCTGGGGGCAAGAGGCTGACTCTATAAACCACTTAGAGAGGGCCATAAAGCAGTATGAAGCAGTATATAAGTGTAAGTGCTATTGCTATTTCTTACTCAAAGCACGATTGTGTTTTGAACAGAGTTTAGGAACTCAGAATCTGCTGTGTAATTCTGATATTGCAAAAAAAAAAATCAATCTTAGTTAAGCAGTTTTTTCTTGTCTCCCATCAAAAAAAACCCAGCACCATTATCTGAAATGCTTTCTATTGAATATTGTTTAGCTCTAAGGTAACTATTTTTTAAAAAAATCTAACTGTTGTAACGTAGCTTTATGATTCATTGCATCTAGTCTAAGAGAGATAAATCATCCTTGGCAGTTATTTCAGTAGAAATGAAGAATAATAATAAAACCTTTTTCCATTTACTGTAATGAACATGAATGCTGGGAAGTGATTAAAAGCAATGTAAGTAACAGCTGTTGTGGATAGATATTTAGATATAAATTCATTAAAATGCTAGTAACAAATCACTGTTCCATTATTTGGGCTTATCCAATGGGGGCTTCAGCTGTATCAAGCCACCAAATAGACTTATTCCTAAGTGAAAATTCCATCTCTATAAATGAGGAAATAAAATCTACATGGCAATAAAATGAGTTTTACATTACTTTATGCATAACAGAGGAGCATTTGACAGCTGATATAGCCGATCCGTTTATTTCAAGAATTTCTGCATTTAATTTGCTAGCACAGTTTCCCCTAACCTGATGCCCTCCAGATGTGACAATTCCCAGAATCCCTTGCCTTTCTGGATAATGCTGACAAGAAAATGTGGAAATTGAAATCCCACAACAATTGAGTCCTAAGCTGAGAAAGGTTATAACAGAATTTATTAGTTTTCCTCTCTTTCTTTTTCCTATACATTAGAAGTATAGGAAAAAGAAGCCTTTAAATTGGCAATGGAAAGAGAATGTTTCCAACATGTTTGAAACTACTTGTATGTTTTCAGTGCATTTGTTCAAGATCAGAGATGGATGGTAGCAGAGAGAAAGAGAGGGATGTGTACACTGGACATCCACCAAACCTTTATGGAAAGGTAAAGTATTTTTCCTAGGAGGGATCTATATTTCTTCTATGTAACAAAATAATGAATCAGAATCAGAATATTTATTTATTTATTTTATTTGGACTTATATGCCGCTCCTCTCCGAAGACTCGGAGCGGCTTACAACATATATAAAACATCGAACAATCTAAGTCCAAATCAGAAAATATTAAAAATAAAACCCAACACACATACATCATTCAAACAACAATCCACAATCATCCCCAGGCCTGCCGGCAAAGATAGGTTTTAAGATTCTTTTGGAAGGCCGGGAGAGTGGGAGAAACGCGGACTTCAAGGGGCAGTTGGTTCCAGAGGGTGGGCGCCACAACAGAGAAGGCCCTCCCCCTAGGACCTGCCAAACGACATTGTTTCGCTGACGGGACCTGGAGAAGGCCGACCCTGTGTGCTCTCACCGGTCGTAGGGAAGTATGTGGCAGAAGACGGTCCAGTAAGTATCCTGGTTCAGAACCATGTAGGGCTTTATAGGTAATGACCAGCACTTTGAATTGCGCTCGGAGACCGATAGGCAACCAATGCAGCGTGCGGAGAGTTGGTGAAATGTGGGCACAACGTGGAAGGCCCACAATTGCTCGCGCAGCTGCATTTTGCACTAGTTGTAGTCTCCGAACACTCTTCAAGGGTAGCCCCATGTAGAGAGCTTTGCAGTAGTCGATCCTCGAGGTGACAAGAGAGATGAAAGGGACTTTGGAGGTCTTCTAGTCCAACAGAGGGTTCATTTCAGACAAGTGGCTGTCCAGTCTCTTCTTAAAAACCAGTGATGAAGCATCTACAGCCTCTGAAGGCAAGCTGCTCCACTGCTTAATTGTCCTCACTGTTAGGAAGTTTCTACTTAATTCCAGGTTGCTTCTCTCCTTGATTACTCTCCATCCATTGTTTCTTTGGAAAAGAAATTGACCCCCTCCTCCTTGTGGCAGCACCTCAACGAGACATGCCTCTCTCAGTATTTCTGCTCTCTCTTGTGTAATGTCTATATGCCCTTGATGGTGTGATGCACTAGGAAATACAGGTAAGGCTCTAAATCATGTGACTGGAAGATGCTTAGAAAGGAGAAGCTGGTAGCATTATGAACAATTGCCTAACTGCCTTTCCCAAATTCCGGAAATTTGTTTAGATTTTCCTTCCTATATCTTCTGGTCTAATTCAGCTCATTTGCTAAGTTGATTTTTTAATATTTATTTATTTATCAAACTTTAAGAGACACGCTGGGCAGTGGTACAGATAAAACAGAAAAACGGCATCTACAATGACATTTATTTTTTTTACCAAATTCTCCCCTTTACATGATTTGAATTAATTCTGTTCAGGTTTTAGAGAGTCATCACCCTGATGAACAGAGTCACAACTCCCTATATTTTTTTATTGGATTGGAAATAATGCAAGTATAAAATTCTTGTTCTAGTAGATGTTTGAAAGGGTGTGTGTGTGTGTGTGTGTATGGAATTAAAAATAAAAAGTGGAATTATCGCCGTCAGTCTTGGACTCTCAATGGGCATGAGAGAGCATGACTCACACATCATAATGACTGAGTGCATTTAAAATAGAACCCTCCATGGTTTTGCTTCATTGGGCATTGAGATGGTGGAATGAAGGGGTAAACAAGCCAACTTCATGCAGCTAGAATGTGGGCCTTGCCAAGATTCGTCCATCAGTCCAAAGGAGATCCCTGATTAGCAGTTTATCAATCTGGCAAAGAGTGTGCACTGTGTGTCACTTTACCTCTTAGGTCATTAATCTCTCTTGTACAGTAGAAAAAAACCCCCTTATACCTTGGAGTGGTTCTTACAAAGCATGATGATTACTTTCTCCCTGTTGAAGTAGTCCTTCAGACACAGAGTTGTTTTTCTTCCGTGGCTTGGCTGGACACTTCAAAGGATAACCCAGACATTTAAGCATCTGATTTTTCAGAAGCAGGCAAGATCCGATAACCACTTCAGCTGTCCAAAGATGGAAAGCAGCCAGGTTGTCACTTGGAAAAGGAAATCAAATACAAAGAAAATAAAAGATCAGCTGAACTTGGGTAATTGGTATAAGGGATTTTTCTGTTAATACAAAGGACTTCACAAAGCTAAATAGATACATTAAAAGAAAAAGAGATTCTCACACTGGTGCTTTAAAATAGGAGTATAATGCTGTGTGTGTTATTTTTCTTTTTAAGATTTAAACAGTACTTACTGCCTACCAGCTTTGAACTGTTTCTAAAGATTTAATAAAAATTGTCCATAAAAATCAAGAAAGCACGATAGATATAAAATACAAAAACAAAATAATATAGCATTAAAAACAGTTTATATATATATATATATATATATATATATATATATATATATATATATATATATATATATATATATATATATATATATATATATATATATATATATATATATATATATATATGTTTTTAAAATTGTTAACACAGAAATAAGGGATTTCTGAGATAGCTATTTCGAGTTATTTAACTCTCTTCAGTCAGAACTCACCCTTTCTGGGATTCGAACCTGGGCAGTCTGCATGCTAGGCAGACTGCCCAGGTTCGAATCCCAGAAAGGGTGAGTTCTGACTGAAGAGAGTTAAATAACTCGAAATAGCTATCTCAGAAATCCCTTATTTCTTTGTTAACAATTTTAAAAACATATATATATTTTTGCTTGCAGATGGCTCTGTGTTGAGCTGAAACAAGCAAAGGAAAGAATGATTTCTTCCTCCCATATTTGGGTTTACAGGGTGCAATCTAAAAAATAACCACTTGACACACACACACACACACACACACACAAATATATATATAAACATACCAACCTTGCCACAGAGAATGTCAAATCTACAAGATTGATTATACTGTTGATTTTGTGGGACAGACTCTACTTAAAGCTACTTTGATCCTAATACACACACACATATATATATACACACACATATATTTTATAGGCGTCCAACAGTGGTTTTGTTTTTTGAGCTTCTGCATAGAATCTAGCTTTAGGCACTGTGGGAATTAGCTGCCCTTGGAATATCTCTGCTTTCATTATTAAGGAGCTCCTGACAGCTTGTAGGAGATTTGGGTACCGTCTTGCTTTGCATATAAATCTATTTGCTTAAATTAATAATACAATCCCTTTATTGGGTGTGCTGGTGCGCTCATTCTCTCTGGATCCAAAAAAATCGCTTGGGCACCTGATCACTGCCCTGACACTTGGCAAAACAGATGTTAAGGTGACTGCAGAATCAGCCACAATTCCCTTGTAGCCCATCATCTTTACTGTAACTGTTGTCCTATCTGTACATTTGCATTCATTTTACATAAAATTTACTCATGCTCCTATACCGAAAGCATAAATGCCATCTTCTTCATTTTTATTATTGTACAATTAAAATAGAAGGTGATTTCAGAAGAAAGTATAGCAGATTTCATGTAGAAGACTCCAGAGAACAGCAGTGGACCCTTTCATGGCAAGACAGATCTTCATAAATGTCTAAATTTAATATTGAACCTGAGAGTGATTATGATACTCAGGCCACCTTTAGAAACAGAAAAGAAACTTTCTTTGCTCTAGAAAAATTCACTGATTCCAATGGTTATTTACAATAGTAATTTTGTTTTATTGCATCGAAGTTTGCAGCATGCTGCTGATTTATTAAAATTCAGGAAATGTCTTTTTACTTTTTAAGGAGATTATATGCTCTATTTGCATTCCAATTGTGTGCAGAATGATTCCAAGTATCCCTAGAGCGATCTGTTTTTTTGGAAAACCTCTGAGGAGTTGGCTCCCAATATGCCGGGGTTCTTACAAGCATTCTGGACAACATGGAGGCAGGCCCAGCCAAAATTATGTACATGCAGGGAAACAAAGTGTACTTCTTTTGGCAATATCCTTGATGAAACTGAAATAGAAATTTCCCCGCAGATTCTTGTGGAATCTACATTTGGAATTTCTCTTTGGAAACTGAAGAAGCCTATCTTCTTTAAATATTGCTCAAAAACACTGGGTAAACTGTTAGATTATTTAATCTTCCCTGTATTAATGAAATGCAGAATGTTGTTCTCAGGATAAGCTGGGGGAAGGAATATTATTTATTTATTTATTTATTTATATATTTATTTATTTATTTATTTATTTATTTATTTATTTATTTATTTATTTATTTATTTATTTATTTATTTATCAATTTTGTATGCCGCCCCTCTCCCGAGACTCGGGGCGGCTCACAACAGTAATATGGGTACATATAAAAATTTTTAATAACAATAACAACATACAAACCAAAGATCCATACATATAACATTCAAACACACAATCAAGGATGGAAGCACATTCCTCGGCCGGGGGGGGGGGGTAGAACACAGTTCATACCCTCCAAGCCTGCCGGCACAAATGGGTCTTCAAAAGCTTCCGGAAAGCTAGGAGGGATGAGGCAGTACGAACCTCCGAGGGGAGCTGGTTCCAGAGGGCTGGGGTAGCAACAGAGAAGGCCCTTGTCCTAGGGCCTGTCAGATGACACTGTCTAATGGACGGGACCCATAGGAGGCCAGCCCTATGCGCCCTAACCGGTCGCTGGGATGCATGAGGCTGAAGACGGTCCCGCAAGTAACCTGGTCCATTGCCATAAAGTTATATTCTGTAACTTGATGTCCTGGATGAAAGAAGAAAGGAAACAACAAATGCAAACAAAATCTAATATGTGTGTGCATTTCACAGTACCTCAATTGTTGACCTTAGATCATGCTTATATTTTCTTCCTCTAATAAATTAAACACTGATGCTAGAGGCAGCAAGTTTGCATATGGTCATTATCAGTATAGCTTCCATCGCAATAAACATTGAAGTAGTTGATTTTTAGATTCTAATCTATAGTTAGGATGTATTGGAGAACAGATCACATTTTAGGTCATATTTTCACAGAGATATTGAAAATTCTAAAAGACACATTTTTTTAAAGCAACTGTGTGGGGGTGGGGGTGGGGGTGGGGGTGAGTGTTAGTGTGTGAAATTTGGAAGGGCGATAATGTCATTCCTTGGCAGAAAAGAAACAAGAAATCTTTAGACACCATGAGGACTTTGTTTATGGCATGAATGTTTGTGAAATGTGTGAACTGAACCCATAAATCTTTGTCATAATAAATATGCTACTTTTAAAGATCTTTGGGGAGCTTTATTGATTTCCCCCCATTTTTTTCTCTCCAAAGTAAAGACATTAATGTATCTAGAAAGAATTTGATGGCACATAGTTTCAACAAAGATAGTAATAGCTGGCCTCACAATTTCACACTTGTTGAGTTCTTATGGCATTAAAACTATGGTCTAGTTATTTCTTGTTTCTTCAGTCTAATTATAATTTCTCTGGCAAGATTATGCTCAGAAAGGATCATACGTACTCTGAATCTAATTCCATATCTGACCAAAAGCTCCCATACTGTTCAGCTGGTTTGAAACAGGTTTTGATAATTATTATTGCATACTTTAGCAACATGTCAACCACCTGTCTCATTGTAGTCCATGGTTGCAAAATTATTAGCATCCAATCTACCAACTTTTCCCAGCAGTTTATAATTAAAAATGTAACTGAGTTGTAGATAGAGACTTCTGGGCGATAACATTATAGATGAATACTGTATAATCTCTTCCAATCTCTATGCCAATCTCTTCCAATCTCTACTTCTATTTTCAACGTCAATGGGATTATGTGAATTTTTTCTTTATTGTGCCTGTTTTTTTATTGTTCTTTTTCTACAAACTCTTTGAATGTTAAAGCCAGTCACAGGTATTTAGGCTGTCAAACCACTGAGTCCTAATATTTTCTAATAAAGCCTTAAATCCATAGATTTGTTTCCGTGGTCCCAACATCTTAAGGATAAATAAAGCCCTATTAAAACGTCAAATTCTGTAAAGTTGTATTATCTTGAATCCTCTTTAGGAAGGATTTGGGGATGAGTGATGCAACCCCATGTGTGGTAGACAAAAATCCAGCATAAAGGATTACATCTTTTTTAATATATGAAGATTAAGTTGCAGTTACACCATCTGTACTAACGGAGACAAAAGGTGAAAGTTGTTTGTGGATGGGTGACCGCCCAATCCAAATTTCAGTCTCAGGCAAGAAAATTGGAGGAAATAAGAGGGCTTTTATGTACTTTGGAGGCGATAGGAGGACTTTATTCAGTTTAACTTTGATATAACAATTTATGTATATGTGGGTTGATTAGTTTCTAATACTACCTTGGGATTAAAAAGGTTTTTAAGAACACAAATGTAAAGTCCTTGTTGATTTCTGCCACTAAGTTATGACTGTAACTCAGACAAAGGTGTTGAAGATTTATTTAACACCGAATGTCAGAAAGTACAGTTTTTATGTCATTTTAAAAGCATTTGCCCCATTTATTGACAGCATAAAATCTGATTAGTTTGGGGTGTGTGGTGTGTGTCATGATTTTCAGAGGATTCCTTTCATTTCCTTCCCTTTCCCTTCCATTTCATTATTTCCAATATCATTTCTTAATTTGTAAAAAAAAAAAATCTCCATCCCAGGTATTCCATTATGAAATCTTCTCCTCAAATGGAAGCCAGGTAATCAATAGAATAGTTAAGAAAGGATTGAACAATGAAAAACAAGATACTAGCAGATATCTCCCTGGCCAGATACAGTCAAGGAAAACTCTTTGACTATGAAAAAGTTATATTCATGGCTTGTGTTCTCAGACCAATTATCATCACATTTTCTAGACACCAAAGAAGAAACAGGTGTTTGCATTAGATTACCAAGACAGATGTGGCATTTATGCTCCTGTTAAGATTCTGATTGCTGATGAAATGCTAACATTTTGAAGCAAAACCTATGAAGCTTTCAGTTTCAGAAACCCAATTTGTTCCCAATTTGTTTTTGAGATGATAAAAGCAGCCGCTGATAAATAGAAAGGCCAAATCATTTATTCATTCATACATACATTAGACTGGATCAGGCCCATTCTGCTTATGTATCTTACTTTAATATTTTCCACAGTGACTAGATTTTATTAGGCTTCTGAAAGTTTACATCTTTCTTTGGGGGAAAAACAATTATGGGCATTTGTTAACAAGCAACGCCTTCTAGGCTGAGCCATATTCTGCTCTGGGTCTTCTGTTAACACCCAAGCAACTAGATCTGGGAATTACAATTGATACCACATAAACTTGACTGATGATTAGAAAATTAGCAAGATAGGCAGGGGTAGCCTAGAATATTCATTGTTTGACATGGGAGAAAGCCTGACTGGTCTTCCAATAATCTTCTCCCATGCTTCCCTAGCTCAGTAAAAGTATTGCCTCCATATCTTCTTAGGTATTCTTTAGGTAATATAGTCATTTCACCAAGCATATCTTTAGAGTGATCCATATAGAATAGTCACGGGGTTGGATGAAATATGTTTTAGAAAACAGAAACATAGGCTTCAAATAATGAGTGAGAAAATCAGCAAGGAAGGACTTGGCTTTCAGCAGCTCCTTTTTTGTTTTTTTTCCTCCTGAAAACATCTAACTATAAGGCAGCCCTATCAAGAAAGCCTAAATGCATATGCACAGTACATTGAATTCCAGTCACATGTATTTTTAGTACCTATACTAAAACATATACTTCTTCTAAATATGTACTCTGGTTTCTCTTCAGATCATATCAGACCGGTTAGGGCACATAGGGTTGGCCTCCTACGGGTCCCGTCTGTTAGACAATGTCATCTGGCGGGGCCTAGGGTTAGGGCCTTCTCTGTTGCTGCCCCAGCCCTCTGGAATCAACTTCCCTCAGAGGTTTGTACTGCTCCCTCCCTCCTAGCTTTCCGAAAACTCTTAAAAACACATCTATGCAGACAGGCTTGGGGCGTGTGAGCTCCGCTCTGCCCCTGGGCCTTTGATTGGGACTGTATGTTGTATGAGTGGGTATAGTTTTATTGTTTTTTATATTGTATATTATTTTAACTAATTTATATTTTGTACTTGTATTATTTGCTGTGAGCCGCCCTGAGTCTGAGGAGAAGGGCGGCATATAAGTCAAAATAAAGTAAAGTAGACATGTTCTCGATGATGCAAACAAGGGGCTATTAAAATTACAGCTCATGTCATAGTATACTGCACCTTCTCTAAAGACTCAAGGACCCACTTTATAAATGAGACCTGGTGGCACATTGATGGAAGTACAGTATTGCGGGCAAAACTTTGCCGCAGCCTGGAGTTCAGTCATGATTAGGCTCAAGGTTGACTCAGCCTCCCATCCTTCCAAGGTCATTAAAATCAGGACCCAGATTGTTGGGGACAATATGCAAATAACGCTTCCACATTGTAAACTGCCCGGGGAGAGATGTAAAGCACCTTGGGGCAGAATATAAGTCTAAATGCTATTGCTTTAACACCCTGGATGAGGAGGGAGTAGAGGAAGACAGACTTTCCAACTCCCAAACTGGGCCCAGCATCATAGTGGGAATGTAATTCATTAAAGTAATACCTCCCATTGAAATGTTCCTCTGGAGACATTATGAAAAATTAGCATGGAAGCTTATAATTTAATTTAATTTAATATTCACATTTATATGCCGCCCTTCTCCGAAGACCCAGAGCGGCTCACAACAGAATACAACAACAATTTTAAAATTAACCACACTCATACCACATACAAACACAATCAATTCGCAGCCGCTGATGGCGGGACACTCTTAGGGTCTAGGGGCAGAGCACAGCTCATACGCCCCAAGCCTGTCGGCATAGATGTGTCTTCAGCACTTTCCGGAAAGCTGGCATTGTTTAACAGACAGGACTCATAGGAGGCCAACCCTATGCACCCTGACCGGTCGCTGGGATTCATGAGGCAGGAGATGGTCCCGCAAGTATCCTGGTCCATTGCCATAAAGGGCTTTATAGGTCATAACCAACACTTTGAATTGTGTTGATAATACCACATTCAGCCCAGAAATATTTCCCTGTAATTGTCCATTTTGGAAGCAAGTTGAGCAATCCAACAATATTTTATTTATTTGAGAGAACAGGCAGGATAATTCTTGTCTGCACGGTGCTAAGACTGAAGCATGTGGCCATTTGGTCCTTGTTACCCAATTCATATTTAATTCCAGGGCTTTTCTCTCCCCATGGAAAGAAGAATGATAGCATGAAGATCACAGGCCTTTGCTTCCTTTTGACTCGTTGCTAAGCATCAGGCACTGTCATTTAAGAGCTTATCATTTGCTTCCTCTTGAACTATGTCTCATTAATACATCTTTGTGCAGCATTATTACCTGACTGATATGCATGCTTCCGTAATATAGGTTCCAAGATTAAATCAAGACAAATGAAAATAGATAATCATTCCCAAGGAGATTTTTTTTTTTAAAAAAAGTACCTTTGGCCAAATGCCAACAAAGAGCTTTGAAAGGCATATATATATATATATATGTGCAGCTTCCTTAATACATTTCAAAAATTGTCTGCTATCCCACCATGGACATTAGGTGGGCTTCTTGTTCTTGTTCTTGTTCTTCCTCCTCCTCCTCCTCCTCCTCCTCCTCCTCTTCTTTAGTTAGTTGGAGTTATGACTCCCACAATTTTGTTACCCTTGTAATAGTTATCTACTGTTCTAGCTAAAGAATCTGGGAGTGAGACCAAGATTTTCTCTAAAGCACACATTGTCTTGGTTATTAAGTCATTCACCTTGAACCACTTTAGGAAACAGAAATAGCAACTCATTTACTGTATAGAATGCTATTGCCCATAAATAAATACTTTTACGCAGCAAAAGAAATGGTGATAAATGGATTATGTGTGCTTGTATATATTTCAATTAAAAACCCTCTATGAAGGTTTGTAAAACTTTGCAACAATATTAGACACTTTTGGATGACAAATGAGCAAATTCTAACTTTACAAATGTTCTTGGCCTCCAACTGTCCTCATCTCAATCAGAATAGCTATTTGTCATTGATAATGAGAGGACTAACTTCATGAGAGCTTAGGTTCTCCATCCAGGTCCAGTTCTGCCATTACGTGGAACAAGGCAGTTGCTGTTAAGCTTCACACAGCTGGACGAGATCAAGGAAGCACCAATTCCATCTTTTCAACAATGTTCAGAGTCTTATGTTAGAATTGGGGATAAGTAAGAAATCTTGGAACCTGCAATTGGAATTTACAAACCATATGTGCTGGTGAATTTATTGCAATGTTTCAAACCATTTCTGTTCAGGTATCTTGCCACATGGGCTGAACTGCCATTGATAGATGAGGTAGCAATGGATTCTCCTCGTGTTTCTTGATTCTTTTATGTCTAAAGCTCATTCCAGTTGTCTCTCAGCTTGGCCACAATCTCTCCCAGTCACTGCAAGTGGCAGACGTTAAATGGGCCACAGGGAAAGATCAATCCAACAACAGCCTGCCCTTCACCTATAACATATGCCTTTCCCCTTCAAATCTAGCAGTGGATTCCTTTCAAATCCAGGGGTGACACATTAATGAAAAATGACAGAGTCATTGATTGTAGCAAAAGGCTAATCCTCCTGGAAGTTGGAGGCCCAACTAGACTTTATGACAGGTTCTCTGCTTCAGATACAAAAAAAACCCACCCCCTATTCTGTTCTCACTTCTGTTTGTGTATTTTTACACAAAGGCGACTATTATAATCAAATGGGATCCTGATTTAATAATGGCACAGATACTAAAAAAATTAAGTGTCATTCATTACAATGGGAAACAGCCATTTTGGTATAGTGGTTAAGATTAGAAACTAGAGACTGTGAATTCTAGTCTTGCTTTAGGCACAAAAACCAGGTGGGCACCTTGGCCCATTGTCTCGCAGCCCTAGGAAGGAAGCAAGGGCAAAATTCTGAAATCTTGCCAATAAAAATAAAATAATAATGATAATAAAAATAATCCAGCCCGAATTATCTCAATTATCCTCAATTATCCCGGCAGTTGTCTGAAGTGAATACTGACTTAAAAAGCTTGTGTGTGCGTGCGCATGCACGCACACACACACACACACCAAACACAAACACAATTTCAATGGGAATGTTGTAAGAGAGATTAAACATGGAGCTATAGCATGACAAAGGTTGTAGACTACATGTTTTGCAAATGTTTTCCATGTTCAATTTCAGTTAAGGCTTAAAAAAAACCTCATATTTGGAAACTGGGAGAGATACTGTTTGTTTAGGTCAATATTTTTGGGCTAGCTGGACCAAAGATTTAACATAAGTCATTTTTTTAAATAGTATTTCCCATGATATGTGATACAATTATACCCTATGTTGTCCAACTTAGTATTAGCAGCAAAACAGTACAGAATGAAACATGAGTCTAGACTTGTGTCTCTTGTTTAGTTAGAGAATGTTTTCCACTAAGGACCCAATGAACTGTTAAAAAGACACTAGAGTTTCCATACAACATATCAGGACATGAGTGGATTACAGTTTGCAAGTTCACAATGCCTTTATTTTAATGCTATTTGTGTCAGAGGAAGTTTGCTGGATGCATGAGTCTACCCACTATTTTAATTTTCAATGCTGCAAATTCAAATTAAGCTAGAGGAATTTGGGAGATTAACCTAGTGGTTGTTTTTCCATTACTTGGCACTGAATGTTGCACCAAGCTCTGCTTAATGTCGTGTCTTCTCAAGATTAGCTAAGCCTTTCATACCCATCAATAAAGATTTTCCCAATGGCATTTAAATTAGTCAACCTGCGCTGACTATCTATTCATGATAGGCTGTCCTGGTTAATGCGTTCTTCCACAACAGTGTGGCTGACTCATTTGCAATTGTTAAAGAGAACTTCCACAAAGTGCCAATTCTATTTGCATAATTTGTACATAAATAATATACTATTAAGAAAACTTTGCATACCACAAATAATATGTACTGAGAAGGAAATTATAGGTTTTCTTCCAGTAAAAAAAAAAAGGTGCTTTGCCTGTAGGCAAATGACTTGAAAGATGGAAAACTCTATGATTATCAACTTTATTTATTTATTTAGGCAATAATACTCCTCTCTTTGCACTTCATCTTTGCAAGCAGATCTTATTGGTAAGCCAGCATTTGCTTTATTCCCATCTATGACTGACTTCTTTCTGCATTCCTTGAAGAGGGCTTGCTTTTCAGTTCAAGTAAATCAAATACATATTCAGAACAGGCAGTGCATATTGCTATTAGTTGCATGAATTAAGCTCATTTGCATTAGACCTGTGTATTTTATATGAGTATGGGGAAGTATTTCAAACTTTTACATCTTTTGCGAAAACCGAGGCCGAGGAAATATACAAAGGAAAAAAGCGATGAATTTGGAGTGATTCTGAAATAAAATATAAAAGCAGCACTAGCACCTTGAATAATACCAAATGTTGATGTTCCATCTTATGATATTTGCTCCTTTTAAGAGCCATCTCCCAGTTACTGAACATGTCATTGCTTGATATTAGACTTCATTTGATGTGTTGTTGCATGATGTTGATGACTTTGGAGAGCTAATGGAAGGGGATCAACTATCAAAGAGAAAAGTAAGCTTGATCTGTTCTTAGTGCCAAAATAAGGATCATCTGTAACCTGGTTGCAGCCCAACACGAAGGTGTGCTTCTTATATGAGGAGTGCATTTTTTGTTTATAAACTATATAGACATACCTTATGCTTTCCTTAAGCCTGTTTTTAAACCAAGTAAGATTGACCAGGTTCCTGGCTTCCTGGTTTTCTTTTTATTCAAATATAATATGCTAAGATCTCAAGATTCCTGAGAAGGAATCTGAATGGTCCTTTGAGGATACTATGAATAGTATGGACATAGAAGTTTTGAAAATGATTCTGAAGAAGGATTTTAGACTAGCATAGGGGTAGGCAACCTTGGCTCTTTTATGACTCGCGGACTTCAACTCCCAGAATTCCTGAGCCAGCCATCCTGAGGGAAAAAGGAGAGGTTTCCAAGCTGAGCCATGCTGGCTCAGGAATTCTGGGAGTTGAAGTCCACCCATCTCTGAGTGGCCAAGGTTGACAAATACAGGCCTAGGCCAGGGGTAGGCAACCTTGGCTCTTTTATGAGTCGCGGACTTCAACTCCCAGAATTCCTGAGCCAACCATCCTGAGGGGAAAAGGAGAGGTTTCCAAGCTGAGCCATGCTGGCTCAGGAATTCTGGGAGTTGAAGTCCACAAGTCATAAAAGAGCCAAGGTTGTCTACCCCTGGCCTAGCAGAAACTTTTTTTTGTTAAGACTCATGTTTATTTTAATGAATGGATTATTGAAAAGAGTAACTTCTTTTTTTCCTCAGGATTATTCAGAATGTTGAGCTGCTTGAATAGGGTTCAATGGGGCTCCTCCCTCTATCCCTCTCTTCCTGGCTCCGTTCGTTTAATCACCATTCAAAGTTACATCAGGACTGAAAAAAGCGACGTAGGACCATTTTTCACACTTATGACCATGATCACATGATCAAAGTTCAGAGGCTTGGCAACCGATTCATATTTATGATGGTTGCTGTGTTCTGGAGTCACGTGATCCCCCTTTTGTGGCCTTCCGATAAGGCAAATTCATTTAACCACCGTGTTACTAGCTGAACAACTGCAGTGATTCACTTAATGATTGTGCAAAGACAGGTCATAAAATGGGGCAAAACTCACCTAACAAATGTCTCACTTAATAACAGAAATTTTGGGCTCAGTTGTGGCCGTAAGTCGAGGACCACTTGTATAACAAATACATGGGAGAAAGTGTTCTTATTCACTTCTGTTCTGAGAAGTGTTTTAAGGCAACGCTGTTTTCCTTCTGAAATGACAACTGCTATAGAACAGTGTAGGAGACTTTACCAACATTACACCTTCATCGTGATGCTGAAATTGGAAACTTAGAGCCTGCTGATCTGCATGCTGTGGTTGCCATAGCACAAATGTTCCAGTAACCATTTGCTGAAGACATATTTTCACAGCACAGCTTCCATCTTTTACCAGCCCACTACTGAGGCATGGTGAAGCTTTACCTGAAATTAGGGCTTCCTTGCTATCTAGCAGAATTCTCCCCCTTCGGACATTCTGAGATTTATATTATTACATTTACATGTCAAAATCACTTTCAGCATGTATTGACTAATCCTCTCTCTTGAAAATAAAATGGACAACTTCGCGTACCCACATATTAATTAAAAAAAGAGTCATCGTTCGTTCCCGCCGTTTGGAAGAGGACCTGGTGCGGATAGGAGATGGTAAGCCGGCCCGCGTCCGCTGGGCTTGCGAGTTTCTAAGTCATTCTTTTTTCGGGCACTTACAGCTTCTATAGCGGGCTATAAGGCTACGATCGAGTGGAATATGTATTTCCCCTGAACTCCTAGCCTCCTGCAGATACGTTGAACTACAGCTCCCATCATGCCCAACACTGGTTGAGGTGCCTGGGAAAAGGGGGAAGTGGAATCCAACGCACGGATGGAAGAAGCTGGTGTAATTAACCTCTTTCCTCGAGTCAAAGAAAAGAGGTCTGAGCGTTGAAGAGAAGAGAACTCGGATGATGGAAATCTTTTTTGAAACAAAAGATGTATTCCAGTTAAAGGATATTGAGAAAATTGCTTCAAAAGAGAAAGGAATAACGTCTATGTCAGTGAAGGATATCTTACAGAGCTTAGTTGATGATGGTATGGTAGACACTGAGAGGATTGGAACATCAAATTATTTTTGGGCTTTCCCAAGTAAAGCATTACACACAAGAAAATGTAAATTGGAAGCACTGCAGAATCAGTTCTCAGAATATTGTAAGAAGAAAAAGGATTTAGAAGAAAGCATCAAGCAATCAAAAATTGGGCGGCAAGATACTGCAGAATGTGCAGCACTAATAAAGGAATTTAGTGCCTTACAACAGAAGAAAGACCATCTAAAGATAGAAGTAGATAAATATAAAGAATGTGATCCAGATATTATTGAAGAAATCCGTCAAGTAAATAAAATAGCTAAGGAAGCAGCCAATAGATGGACTGATAATATATTTGGTGTAAAATCTTGGGCTAAACGGAAGTTTGGATTTGAAGACAACAAAATTGACAAAACATTTAGTATACCAGAAGATTTTGACTATATTGATTAAAAGTATTTAAATGGATGTCACATAACTTAATATTGTTCAAGATGCCTTTATTTTAAATCTAAAAAAAAAGAGTCATCGTTACTCTCATAACTAATTAGAGCTCTCTGATGTTCTAGCTCCTTCCTTTATCCGTTCCTCTTCACTTCCCCAAGCCTGTTTCTAATTTTATTTTTGCCCAAGCTGAGCAAAATATTTTTTGGAACCAAAGCAAGTTCTGGGTGAGAGATTTCATGCCTTCCTCATGCTCGGCTCCCATGGATTTTCATTATCTGCAAAAAAGGCTTGGAACAGGGATGGCTAGTGAAGAGAGATCTTCAAGCACAGCAGAAATTGCAGAGGCATATTGCATTGTGAGAATCTTGGCTAAGTGCTACCGTAGAAGGGAGGTGCTGACCTCTGCAGAGTAGTGGCATTCAGAGAGAAATTCTCCTTCATCGCCTATCTGCTTTATATTTCTAACCTGTGGAAGTTGAGCTGCATCTACTGAAATGGATAACTTTATTTATTCATTTGTTTATGACATCTGTGCAATAACCTGGATTCAGCAGCCACAGTCACAAATACTTCTGGTGGTTTAAAACTTTAAAAGAAACCAGAACACAATAAAGCCAATAAATAACTACAAAGCGGTAAATGTCACAGTGACCATTCTTCTTCCTATGAGCCCTCCAGAACAATACCGCATTTAATAGGTTTCAGAAAGCCAACAATGACGATCCCAATCTAATCTTGAGGAGCAGGGAGTGTGTTCCTTAAATGAGGGCTACAGAGAAGTAAAGCCTGACAGTCCTCTCCCCTACATGGAGAACCATTAAAAGATGTTTCTGGAGAGCTATACTGGATGAGTTGGGTCATCTACTTCTAAGCAGAAGAGATATCTTAATGACAAGCCATATAGTACTTTATGAGTCAAATCCAGGACTTTGAATTGTCCTTGGAAACTCATTGGTTACCACTCAGTGAGTGTAGAATAAATGTTACTTGACTATAGGGATTTTGATTTATTAATATATGGGCTTCTGCGTTTTGTAACAATTGCAGTTTCTGGGGGGGGGTCATTAAAGGCAACCCATGAAAAGTTCATTGCAGAAGTCTAAATAGGCAATGATGGGAACATGGGTTACCATGCAAAGGTTCCTTCTCTCTTGTAGGGCTGGAGCTATCACAGCAGCCAGAACTGGTTGAAAGTCCCCCTAGCCATGGCTCTCCCCCCCCCACTCCATCAAGGTATAGCTGTGACTTTTACAAGGATCCCAAATCATGAACCTGCTCTGATAGGAAAAGTGCAACCATTTCAAGAAATCACCATCTATGCTATGAACTTTTATCCAAACTGTAACTACATTTTGTTTTGATTTTAACCTGTTCCATCCCTTCTGAATTTGAACAGCCTTGAGACACTGAATCAAAATTCTGACTGCACCTTAGGTTCAGCTTGTGATAGAGATATATAGCTGGGAATCATTAGCATAATAATGGATCCTCCTCCCCAAATTGATGGATAACCACAATCTCCATTTAGATATTTAGTGGAGGAAGAAAGTTGGCAGACTTCTCCTCCCACATTGCCAATGCCTGATGCTGTTTACTTGGATAGGAGCAAAACCATTGCCTCAAGTTCTTGTAGTGGGTCCAAGAGGATGTTTATTTATTTACATACTTGTTGCAGATTTTACTTGGATTTTGAACCTTGGATTTTGAACAAGCATCTTTGTTGTAGCTTAAAAGATTACAGATCTTGAGCTAGGTATTAAATGAACTTGGAAGATCAAGATCCTCCTCCTCTGTCCTAGAATCTGATTCATTATGGGTCTTGACTCTACCAAAAATGTTAACACCTCCCACACCAATACTACATATGCAAGGAGTGGCATGGCTAATTTAGAGAGTTGAGGAGAAATGTTGCATATGATATATGTTCATTAAAGTTGCATCGTATTGTACTCTTCTGCAGTATAGGATTCCATAAACCTTAGCTGAGATCACTGGTGGTATTAAGGAAGCTGACAAATGTTTTGCATGAAATTGGTTATCTTTTTCTATCTCTGCTTAGTTTTGGTTCTAGATGCTATCACTGTAGAGTTTTCTGGAAGTTGAATTGGGGCAATTGGATTTTTTCTTTTTGGTTTGAAATGTTTCACTATTTATCCAAGTAGTTGGAAATGAAAAGCCATGGTGGTGCAGTGGTTAGAATGCAGTGTTTCGGGCTAATTCTGCCCAAAGCTAGCAGTTCGATCCTGACCAGCTCAAGGTTGACTCAACCTTCCATCCTTCTGAGGTCACTAAAATGAGTGCCCAAATTGTTGGGGGCAAATGCTGGCTCTGTAAACCACTTAGAGAGGGCTGTAACACACTATATAGTGGTGTATAACTCTAAGTGCTATTGCTAGTTTCTTCTGCTACTTCTACTTGGATAAACAGCAAAGCATTTTAAACCTAAAAAGAAAAGGAGTCCAGGTGCCATGACTCATCTTCCAGGCAACTTTACCTGGATGACTGAGAATCTTCACTTACATCATGTGGTAGGTGATAAGGAATTCTAACTTGAATAGAGAGTGTAGAATTGCCATTTTCTGAAGGCGAACTTCACTCTCATAAATGTTGAGCAAAGCCATGCAGAAATCCAGACAGAGCGAAAAGACATTTGCTAAGGTCATCTAAGAGTCAACACTTCATACTTGATGCTTCATATTTTCTATTTATAAAAGTGGAAAGCCATTTACTTTGTCCTTTCAATAAAAGCAGAAGATAATCAAGAGTTGTCACCCACACCCCCATTCTTGAATGCTTGTTAATAAGAAGTATGAACTGTGGATCAGCAAAAACAAATTACTTAGAATTAAGATGATTTATAACCTATAGAAGCCAAGCGTAGATCTAAGAGGCATCTGCGTGGAGGTGGAGGAATTACTTGTTATTAAACTTGATATTAGGTGGTATTAAATTAGCTTAACTGAACCACCCTTTTGTCCCTGGTGATGTTACCTGCATGAGCAAAACGGGAAGCAACCAACCATCATTCAATTTTGTCTAGAGCAGGAACATTTGTGTGTGTGTGTGGAAACGACATTTTAAAAAGAAATGATTTCAATCTCCAAAGGCTGCAAGAGACATGCAGTGATGTAGTGGGCTATCATTTCTGATATGTCCTTTCTCCTTCCTGGAGTTCGTGGAAGAATTAAAAGACTGCCACTGAAGTGTGTTTGTTGCTAGATTCCAGGGAGATAATGAGAACTACAGGCTGTCAACTCCAGTTGTAAACTCTGCAACCTTTGCCTCCAAGCATGGGACATTTGATAGAAGCTCCAAGGACACCCCAGGTGTCCTGCACACATTGGCTGATCCAACTTTTATTATTTGACCAATGATCTCATAACATCCCTTGGCACACCTGTGGATATTCAGTCAAACTCCAGGTTTTCTGACATGACAATGTTGGAAGTCCCAGTGCAGTGCCTCCTTCATATGTCATACTCTAGTGAGCACAAAGAGGCCACAGAGTATAGACAGAGAGTTAAGGATTTACAGATCTCATAATCACAGTTAGGAGGACAATTTCCACTGCTAAGCAATAAAGTTGTTAAGTGAGCTCTGAGTGATTTTCTGCTCTCTCTCTCTTTTTTTTTTTGCCATAGTTGCTAAGTGAACCATTTGCAGTTGTTAAGTAAATCTGACTGTCATTAGGTGACAGTCTTTGCTTGTTGGAACACCCGCTGGGAAGGTCACAAATGGCAATCACATAACCCCAGGATGCTTCAACTGTTGTTGCACATTGTCAGAATTTTGATCATGGGAATGTGGAGATGCCTGCAACTGTCGTAAGTGCGAGGACTGACTGTAAATCATTTTTTTCAGTGCCGTTGTATCTTTTAATGCTCACTAAACAAATACTTGAGCCGCCCTGAGTTCCTGGAATAGGGCGGCATAGAAATCCAATTAATAAATAAATAAGTTTTTCTTTTGTCACTCTGCCTTGGCTTAAGTATTAATAATCTACATTCACTTCCTTCTATCACATGATGTTGTATTTTCCTCCTGTTAGGATGTAGTTTTACAGATTGCTAGAAAGCAAATAATTTTGTTTTCTTTTCAGACCGGTATGTAGCGAATAAGATGCTAGTATCCCTTCTAAATAGGTTCTAGGCTTTGTCTACCTCTATAATGTAATTTGTGTAACCAAATCACTTTTCTGCTACAATTATGAAACCGGCTTTACTCATCTTTACTTAGGTTAAATTCCCACTGTTAGGAATCTTAGAACCCTTCAAGAATCCTTGTCCATGTGAAATATTTCTTGAACCACTGAAGTGTAACTTTTCTCTCCTTGAAGTGTAATGAATGCATCTGTATTAACAGCTGTCTTCTTTGTCAGATGGAAACAGCAGAGATGGTGGTGAAGGTCCATTGTGGTGGGATTCAAATATCTGAACAACCGGTTCTCTGAGTGGATGCAGGCCTAGGTGTTCAAGGCCTAGAATGGACTTCCAGAAGTGGCATCCACACACTTCTGGGGGGGTGCGTTCTAGGCCTGGGATGCCTCCTCCAGGCCTCCAAGGCCTAGAACGGACTTTTGGAAGTGGCATCCATGCATTTCCGGCAGGCTGTTCTAGGCCTGTAGGCCTCCTCCAGCTGGTTCTCCAGACTAAAAATAAAAATAAAAATGTAGTTACCGGTTCTACTGAACCGATGCAAACCGGCTGAATCACATCACTGCATTGTGAGGTTAGTGAAGATAGTTGGTTGGCTTTTATAAGAGTCAGAGAGGTATAGCCTAAATTGCCTTATTTGGTGGTTAGGTGAAGAAAACCAGCATTCCCCAGTCTGCTACTCCTAGATGTATTGGGATCAAAAACCCCAGAGTACCTAACTAGCAAACCTCGCTAGGAGTTTTGAACATTGCAAGTAAAACAAACACCAAGAGCATGTCGGGTTAGAAAGGAACTAAAAAAAATTGCAATCTTCATTTTACTTATTGTATGTCACCCCCCCAAATCCTCTATTTTTAAGGTTCGTTAAATATCGCAAAATTCGGACATGACCACCATGAACATTTGCAACTTCCTTTGCTGTATGACAGCAGAGAAAAGAATCTATGGAAATCAATTGGGACTGGAATTTTCCAGCATCTCCATCTCTCATTAGGAAGTGTCCATTTTAGGATGCATCAGAAGAGACTTTTCTATTTGTAAATCAATCTGTCTGATCTGAATTCTGAAACTTCCAAATGTAGAGCATTTGATGTTGCACAGCATGGGGAAAAAAATAATATCATTGAAAAAAAAAACGCTCTCTCAGTGTTCTGCTTCCTGAGCCAAGAATTTCACTTAAAATCTCCCATCATTTAAATTGGTCATGCCATTTAGCAAATTGTATTGAATTTGAAACAAAAAAAATTGTGAAGGTCTCTGCTTTTTCTTTTTGTCATGCAAGCCATTATTGCTCTTGCTCTCATTAATATTTGATTGTCGTGAGTCTAATAAAATCAACTAGATGTCATTCTGATCAATCAAATGAAATGAGTCAGAAAACCTGGAGGAGGGTGAAATGAAAATAGCATAATTTTCTTTCTTCTACATACCATTTCCTAACAGGTTCCCGGACTCTTCAAAATCTTTTTGAACTCTCACGTCTTTCAGCTGAAGGTGAAAAGAGTAGGTGTTTGGGATTAACCTGTTTGAATCGTGGCCTGGAGATGAGATTGTGGAGTTGTCGGTGTATTCAGTAAAACAAAGCTTTACAATGTTTGAGGCTTAGAGTGAAAATGTTTAAGGGAAACCATGAGAGAAGTGAACTGCAGCTGCCAAAAAATGCAGTCCTAGGTTACATCAACAGGACTAATGCAGTCCTAGGTTACATCAACAGAGGGACAGGTTCAAGATCATATGAAGAGATAATACCCTTCATATTACACTAGTGAGACCACACTTGGAACACTATGTCCCGTTCTAGTCATCATGTTACCCTAGAAAGTGTGCAGAGTGCAGAGAAGAGCAACAAAGATGACAAGGGGTCTGGAGGAGAAACCATATGATGAATGATTAAGAAAACTAGGTATGTTTAGTCTAATAAACAGAAGGACTAGGGGTGATATGATAGTCTTCCAGTACTCTTATTTGATGCAGGTCTGGACCTCTGAGGCCTAGAATAGAGTTCCAGAAGTGGCATCCAAGCACCTCCGGGCCTCCGAGGCCTAGACTGGACTTCTGGAAGCCAGTCGGTTCTCCGAATGCAGCAAAATTTAGCTACCAGTTCTACGGAACCGGTGCAAACTGACTGAATCCCACCACTGCTAAGGAATACACTTGACTTTTGAGAAGGGTGCTAGGTAAAGGTCAGACCCGCATAAAATATCAATCTGACTCTGTGTGTGTGTGCCTTTGAGTCAGTGTTGATTGGAGCTACATCATATGATGAATGGGTTGAAGGAGCTCAGCTAAATATATCTAGTCTAGCAATAGAAGGATTAGGAGGGACATGATAGCTGTCTTCCAATACTTGAGGGGCTGTCACAGAGAAGAGGGGCTTAACTTGTTTTCTAAAACACCAGAGGGCAGGATGAGAAGTAATGGATGGCTTGTTAAGGAGATATCCAACTTAGAAATAAGGATAAATTTTCTCACAATGAGAACAGTTAATCAATGGAATAGTTTTCCTCCTGGAGTTATGGGTGCTGCATCACTGGGGGGGGGGGTTTCAAAAATAGACTGGACAACCATTTGACTGGGATGGTATAAGGTCTCCTGCCAAGACCCTGCAGTTTTCTTGGCAAGATTTGTAGAAGTGACTTTCCTTTGCTGCCTTCTTCCTAGGAGTGACACTGAGTAACTGGCCCAAAGTCAGCCAGCTGGCTTCGTGCCTAAGACAGGACTAGCATCCACCATCTCTTGAGTTCTAGCGCAGTGTCTTAACCATTGTAACAAACTGGATTTGAAATCTAATTATATTTATTAATTTATCAATTAGATACAATTACTGATGCTCTTCCCCATGAATTTAAGATTGCCCCCCTATTGTATTTATGATTCTTTTTTTCCAGCAATACTAAGACTCAAAACTTTTTATACCCATGTTGTCACAGACGGTGCATGTTCACGTTGTCTGCACAAGGCTTATATTCAGCAGGTTTATCTATTTGAGGATGCTTGCAGTTGCCATTATTATAAACACCAGCAGAAACTCTATTCTGGCTTGGGGAACCGGAAAAGTCACGAGAGAGGTTACACAAGTTAGCTTGCCTTGCCTCCCCTTTACCTAAACCCAAATAATAGTTCTTCAGTGGATGTGATTTATGAGTAATGGAAGCATAAGGTATAAATCATTTTAATGGGATTTCTTATGTTAAATCCTACTTGAGGTTTCCAATTTGAAATGTTCTATTACAGTCTGGCTCATGGTGACGAGTCCAAGCTAGATGCTCAGATACTTCAAGTGGTAATAATGGAAAACTGCTAAGCTGCTTGCCCAGAATTCTTTGCAGTTTCCATATAAATGAGCTGCCTTATCCCCTGTTAGTGAATTTGGAACACTCAAGGAAAATTTTGACTCATTTCATGTAAAATTTCTCAGCGTGCCTACCTGTCTTCAAACTCTTTACCGCGTTTGCACCTCATGGATATATTCTGTTTCATATAGGACATGAAGAATTTTTAAGTATAAATCAGACATCTGCATAATTGATCTTATTATTATTAATTATTTATTTATTAATTAAATTTTTATGCCGCTCCTCTCCGAGGACACGGAGCGGCTAACCACATAAATAAAAACAACATCTCAACATTTCCAAAAATCTAAAACCAATCTAAAAAACATTTAAAAAGACCCCCAGACACATTCATCATTCACACACAATCACAGTCATCCCCAGGCCTGCTGGCATAGATAGGTTTTTAGATTCTTCTGGAAGGCCGGGAGAGTGGGGGAAACGCAGACTTCAGGGGGCAGTTGAAATATTATTTCCATTTGAAATATAGCATAGTAATAATTACTATTACTTCATGTGTAAAAAAGATGCTGAGACTCTAGAAAGAGTACAGAGAAGAGCAACAAAGATGATTAGGGGACTGGAGGCTAAAACATATAAGGAAAGGCTGCTGGAATTGGGTATGTCTAGTTTAACGAAGAGAAGGACGAGGGGGGACATGATAGTAGCAGTGTTACAATATCTCAGGGGCTGCCCCAAAGAAGAGGGAGTCAAGCTATTCTCCAAAGTGCCTGAAGGCAGGACAAGAAACAATGGGTGGAAACTGATCAAGGAGAGAAGCAACTTAGAACTAAGAAGAAACTTCCTGACAGTTAGAACAATTAACCAGTGGAACAACCTGTTCCAGAAGTGGCAAATGCTGCAACACTGGAAGTTTTAAAGAAGAGACTGGACAGCCATTTGTCTGACATGATGTAGGGTTTCCTGCCTGAGCAGGGGGTTGGACTTGATGACCTCCAAGGTCCCTTCCAAATAATAATAATAATAACAATAATAACAATAATAATAATAATAATTATTGTTGTTATTATTATTGTCATTGAGAATAGAGATGAGCAAAGCTTCATAGACATGTTTTTCTTCAACAAGCCAAGCCAAGAACATCCTTAAAACCTATTTGCCTAATGAAAGTTGTTTGATCACTCTGCACACCAAAGTGACATGACATAGTCACTTTGTTTCAATTGTCTTTGGAGTCCACCTCACAGAGCTTCTGCTATAGGGGAAGACAGAGTTTTCTTGTAGCACTAGATTAAAGTTATCTCAGACTATTTTGTTCCAACGTGGACTACAGGGAATCCCATGGGACGACAATCCAAAGCCCCATGAACCTGACACAACCAGTTTGAAGTATCCTTGAACTAGACATTTAAATATATATATTTTTTTACTTTTATGTGCATCAGTAGGGAGGAGGAATCTGGACAGAGAATGAGAAAAAATAGGTCTCTTATATATTGCTTATTTTAAAATATCTTTTACCCTCTCCCCTCCCCATCTCCATATATATAAAGGAGGAACAGTTAAAGTGGATTTGAAGATTTCATACCAAATAAAATGGCATTAGTCACTGCAAAAGTGAATTCATATTGTATGAATGTCCAGGAAATGGAAACAATGCAATTATCACTCCTTATAATGAACTCTGCATAATTTTCTTTCTCTTGGAGAAATTCAGTAAAATGCTCACAAAGATAAAGGAGAAATCTAAGGGCTTTAGAACTATGCAAGTGTTTTTCATTCCAGGAAGTGATCAGCGAGCTCCCTCTGGTGCAAGATACAGAGGCAGCACGCAGTAATATCATATTTCTTCTAGATCATCTTAGCCCATTAAAATTGATCTTTGGGTTCTGCAAGAGAATGTTCACGCTCGTTCATTTTTCCATTATTCCCCCGAGCTGATTCTGCAATACTGACATTCATGTTAACATTTGTTTTTCCCCCTGGATCACTTATATTAATTAAGCTCTACTTTAAATAAAAGTAAAGACATGGATTCTGATCTTAGGCTTATAAACTGAAATATGAACTCAGAGGGAATTGAAATGAAGTTAGACCAGCCAGGAGTGTAATATGTTTATAACTCTAACTCATCCTATTGAAAATTCAGAGCCCCAGAAGCTCAGCTATAAACGATAACAATTCCATTTAAAGAATAAGAGCAAACACATAAGTTGGAAACTCACTGGAGGTGAAAAATAAGTAGCACAAAGTCAACATTTTGAGCTAGACATTTAATTATATATATATATTTTACTTTTTCATGCATCAGTAGGGAGGAGGAATCTGGATGGAGAATGAGAAAAAATAGGTCTCTTATATATTGCTTATTTTAAAATATCTTTCACTCTCTCCCCTTCCCGTCTCCATATATATAAAGGAGGAACAGTTAAAGTGGATTTGAGGATTTCATACCAAATGAAATAATTGACCCTTTCCCAAAAGGTGGAAGGTCATCCTAAACAGAATTGCTGGACAGCAACCAGTGATTGTGTACGGATTGTGTTTGTATGCTGTATGAATGTGTTTGAATTGAATAAATGTGCTTAGATGGTATGGTTGATTGTTATTGTAATTTATTTTTTTATTGTATTGTTGTTGTAAGCCTCCCTGGGTCCTAGGAGAAGGGTGGCATAGAAATCTAAATAAAGTCAAAGTATTGGCACGGTAAGAAAAAAGATGTAAGCAAATTTTGCCATTTTTATTGCCCTGGTGTAAACCCTGAACATGGGTGCGTGCTTCTGTTTGATCAGTTTCACTTCTTTTTTTTCACTGGTGGTGTTTATGGGACCCCTGGGAGGAAATGCTAAACATGGTTAACAGTTAGGGCTTGACCTTCACCTCTTCTGTCTGTAACATGCACAAACACAGAGACACGAGGGCTGGAATCACGCTTTCAATTTTTTTTAAAAAAAAAAAGTCTTACTGAAGAATATCCATAACTATTTCTTTCTCTTGCTTCATTGTTTAAAAGTATGAGTGTTTTTTTAAAGATTTTTTTTAAACCCTCCTTTTATTATTTTTATAAATAACTCAATTATTTAGTTAGAATAAAGGTAAAAGTCTATGGAGATTCCCAGTCATGCAGGTCATACGGTAGTTATCCTATAGGTGCTTTTTCATGAAGCAACTGGACTTTGTTTTTCTTTGAAGATGTTTCGCTTCTCATCCAAGACTCCTCTTCAGTTGTGGATGAATTGTTAAGAAGCGTCTTGGATGAGAAGTGAAACGTCTTCAGAGAAAAACAGGAAAGTCCAGTTGCCTTGTGAAAAAGCACCTTTGGAGTAAAGATAGAGGTTTCATGTCTGACTCTAGGGCAGGGGTAGGCCACCTTGGCTCTTTTAGGACTCCTGGACTTCAAGTCCCAGAATTCCTGAGCCAGCCATGCTGAGGGGAAAAGCAGAGGTTTCCAAGCTGAGCATGGCTGGCTCAGGAATTCTGGGAGTTGAAGTCCACGAGTCATGAAGGGGCCAAAGTTTCCCTCATGCTGGCTCAGGAATTCTGGGAGTTGAAGTCCACGAGTCATAAAAGAACCAAGCTTCCTATCATCTAGGCCAGGGGTAGGCCACCTTGGCTCTTTTATGACTGGTGGACTTCAACTCCCAGAATTCCTGAGCCAGCCACGCTGAAGGGAAAGGGAAAGATTTCCAAGCTGAGCCATGCTGGCTCAGGAATTCTGGGAGTTGAAGTCCACGAGTCATAAAAGAGCCAAAGTTGCCTACCCCTGCTCTAGGGGGCTATGCTCATCTCCATTTCCTAGGCAAGGGAGCCAGTGTTGTCCAAGATACTTCTGTGGTCATATGGCTAGTGTGACTATATACTGAGGTGTGCAGAAAACCTTTACCATCCCACCTATGTATCTACTCTTTTTTTTAAAAAAAAATATGTTTTATTGATTTTTAACATACACCTTAATATTTGGCAAACATCGTGCTGTCTGGGTTAGTGTTTAAAAAACAATGAATAACAATTAATTTCTATAATTATACAGTCCATATAATAGCTTTACTTGATTTCCTCTTCTTCCAATAATATTCTCTTTTGCCAACCTTACATTAGTACAGTTCTTATTTAAATAAATGACGATTAAATAATAAACATTTTTCTCATGTTTCTGCAGATAATAACCACATCAATATAAAGCTTCTTTTCATTGATCATCTTGATTGCCTCATCATAAATCCTGTTTACATTCTTATTTAAATTACTTGCTGGGGCAAGTAATGGAAGCTCAGCCCATTGTGCGGTGCTCAGGTCTTAAACCCAGGCTATCAACTTTCTAGGTGACAAGCTCAGCATCTTTAACCACTGAGCCATCATGCCCCTGGTTATTTTTATAAATATCTCAGTTGCTTAGTTACATAATACCTAATGCTCCTGCACATAGCTAAAACTCATTCCTCCATTGATTTTCCCCACCCACAACCCTGTGAGGTAGGTTGGATTGAGAGAGAGTGACTGGCCAAAGTCACCCAGCCGGTTTCCATGCTTAAGGTGGGACTAGAACTCAGAATCTCCTGGTTTGTAAGTTGACGCCTTAGCCACTAGAAACCAGGGTTTCTGGTTCTGTTTTGATAGTTTCACTTGAGTAAGTTAGTGCTAATATATTCAGGACTGTGAATCTAGTTAGACACATTTGGGGCCCTGAGATGACTGAAAAGAATGTATTGGTTAAAATTGTTGAATCCACTCAAATACATCCACAATATGGTTTTGATGATCTGATTCTGCCCAAAGCAAATTAAGTCCAGTGAGGAAAATCGGTCTAAATCAGTTCTGATCAATATTCTTATTTGATTGAAGCATTAAATCCAACCCATTTTGGATCGAGTCTTTTGACTAGTGAAAAAACATTAAAATAAAAATTGTCCCTAGACTGAAACTGTGGTGTGCTCCCTCATGTCTCAGAGTTTAAGCTTTAACTAGCAATTTCCAGTTGCCTTCCTTCATCATTATCAGCGACATTAGACTTTTGTTTCCATATAACATTTCCAGCTTAATTTTTAATCTAACAAATTACAACTTGGTAAAGCAAATCCTACCTGCCATAGAATTCATTCAGATCTCACTTCTTTGTATAAGGTCACTGAATAGACCCCATGCACACAATTCAAAACTAAAATAAAGATGTCACAATTGTTTGAAAATGTGCGGTGTATATGTGTATGAGCCAGGGAAAAACAGAACAAAAACTGAGCTTGCTTAGGTTTTTACTGTCCTGGGGTTTTATTAATGAGCAACATTTCATTAGAAGCTAATTGAGGCCCCTAGGTGGTTATTATGACTTGGAAATAGAGATGTTAGATAGGAAGACAGAAAGCAGGTGAGCAGAAAGCATAATAACAGTAATTATTTCATTGGGGAAGGGAAAGAAAGATCCAGGAGGGAATTACACATTGTGTTAATTTCGAGGCATAAAACTCAAATGCATTTAACTTCAGAAAATCGCTGAATATTTTGACCAGGTAGATTTAAGAATTCACTTCTTCTTTGCTTTCTTGTTCAGTCTCTAAGTCATGCCCAACTCTTCATGACCCCTTGAACCATAGTACACCATGGGCCATAACACGCCCCCATCCTCAACTGTCTCCAGAGTTTGCCCCAACTCATGTTTGTTGCATCAATGACACTATCTAACCATCTCATCCTCTGCCATCCCCTTCTCCTTAATGGAACATATCCAGCTTATTATGTGCTTCCCAGTGTACACAAATATACACAGATCAGCTGTGAGATGGAAGCAGAACTGTATTTCCTTCCTCTCAATGATGCTGTATTCACTGCATATAAGAAACTACAGACGCCCCGTATGGCCACCACTAGTGATAATGACGCTATCATTCAGTCCTGTCTGACTCTTGGCAATCCTATGGGCCAAGTCTCTTCACATCAATAAAGGAGAATATTTGTAGCTCAGGGTTAAAATGAAGGGTCCATCATGACTAGCACTGGTGATGTTGCCTAGTTCTTGCAATCAATGAAAGATGATTGCAAGAAAACAAGCAAGCTCAGAGAGCAACAAGGACACCTCTCTCCACATCATGTGATCTTAGTAAAGTGATTAGAAATGATTCAGGCACCAACCCTTTGCCTGATTTCCCTTCTTTGCTTTATTTGGATGTCACTATCAGCAGCTGTAAAATTGTTGGAAAAGGTGCAAAAAAGGGCAACAAGAATGATCAAGGAAATGGAGCGCCTCCCTTATGAAACCAGATTGCAACGCCTTGGTCTCTTCAGCCTTGAAAGACGGCGTTTAAGGGGTGACTTGATCGAAGTGTATAAAATCATGCATGGGATAGAAAAGGTGGATAGAGAAAAATTCTTTTCTCTATCACACAATACCAGGACAAGGGGGCACTCCCTAAAGCTCATAGCTAAGAAAGTGAGGACAAATAAAGGGAAATATTTCTTCACCCAGAGGGTCGTTGATTTATGGAATTCACTTCCTGAAGGGGTTGTGACAGCTGTCAGCCTTGACAGCTTCAAGGCAGGGCTAGATAGATTCATGGATGCAAAGTGTATCGGTGGTTATTAAAACGGATGTCCATGTGCTGCCTCTATGTTGGTTGAGGCAGGCAGGATTCCCTTGAGTACCATTTGTTGGGGGTCAAGGGAAAGGGAGGGTTTTGCCTTCTCTTTCTGCTTAAGATCCCCATGTACAATTGGTGGGCCACTGTGTGACACAGAATGCTGGACTCGATGGGCTTTGGCCTGATTCAGCATGGCTCTTCTTATGTTCTTATGTTGTTGGGGACCTGAATTCATCACCAAAGACTAATCATCTGTAAGGTAGTGGCAGCACAATGTGCTTACATAATCAGCTAGAGTGCCTGCATTCATAGATGCTAAACTCAGATGATTTGGGGGGGGGGAGGCAAAAGATACATTGCTGTAGAAATGCAGTCATTTGGTTAGCTTATGACCAAATCCTGTTATAAAATTCCAGAAAACGAGTTACTTCAATAACCACAGTCCTAGATTGCTCTAAGTTCTGAAGATTCATTCTGTTCACAGGAAAAGTGTCTTGGCAGTAGCAATCACCATGATGTAAAAAATATGTTGAGACTCTAGAAAGAGTACAGAGAAGAGCAAGAAAGATGATTAGGGGACTGGAGGCTAAAGCATATAAGGAACGGTTGCTGGAATTGGGTATGTCTAGTTTAATGAAGAGAAGGACAAGGGGGGGGGGACATGATAGCAATGTTCCAATATCTCAGGGGCTGCCACAAACAAGAGGGAGTCAAGCTATTTTCCAAAGCACCTGAAGGCAGGATGAGAAGCAACAGATGGAAACTAATCAAGGAGAGAAGCAACCTAGAACTAAGGAGAAACTTCCTGACAGTTAGAACAATTAACCAGTGGAACAACCTGCCTCCAGAAGTGGTGAATGCGCCAACACTGGAAGTTTTTAAGAAGAGACTGGATAGCCATTTGTCTGAAATGGTATAGGGTTTCCTGCCTGAGCAGGGGGTTGGACTAGATAACCTCCAATGTCCCTTCCAACTTTTTATTATTATTACTATTATTATTATTATTATTATTACTATTATTATTACTATTACTATTACTATTACTATTACTATTACTATTACTATTACTATTATTATTATTATTATTATTATTATTATTATTATTATTATTCTGCTTCCCCAGGAAACTGTCACATCAAAGAGCTAGTAAGACATTATAGTTGACATAGGTCTTATCACACTATCTGCACAGAAAAATAATTGTTTCAAGATAATTCTAAGGCTGTGGTGTTCTACTCGTGCATGATCATGACAAGAGATTAGCTTAATGTACAGAACATCCAGAATTTCCCAGCTTCTCATATCTCCATTTAAAGGGATTTTTGAAGGATGTGTAAAATAGTGAAACAGGTGACAATTCCAACGTTATCATTTCCATGGTAGAAACATATCCCCCCCAAAAACTTCTACATCTGTTGTAGTGGATAAATATATCCTTAAATTTGATACCAGTCTTCTGACATAAAGTAAATCCTTTCTAGCAGAGCCAACCTCTCCTTTGTTTTCCTGCTTCACAAAGCATATTATCACATATAACCACCATTGGCCATCATTTTATGTGCTTGGTGTCACGGTCCTTGGCTCGACTGATTATAATGAATTTGCAGTCCCAGCTCCCTTCAATGGGTTCATTTTTTTAGAAATTCATCTTTCTAATTTCCTCCACTCTGAAGCACTGCTGAGTTATGAAGAATTTAGGTGTCCATCAATTAATGTCAAAACACAATGAAATACCTATCCAATTGCATTTGACGTCCAGAGCAATACTAAATGAATTGCGTAATAGTCTGTGCACACTTGCCAGGGAACTGTGGAGATGTAGAGATGTTCATGAAATAGCCATTGTCCATGTATTGTCTTTTTGGTTATTCATGAGAACTTATGATTTGTTTGATTATTGGTGTTAAAAAAAACAACTGGGAAATTTAACTGGTTTAATATTAGTGGTTTCGTAACCATTTACCCAATGGTAAATGGAAACCTTGGGGGGTGTGTGTGGAAGGGGCAGGGGCTGAAATTGTGCATGTTAATTTATATATATATATATATAAGGCTCAAATGTAAAAAAAATAATGTCTAGATATTTTAACAGGAATATGAGACATAAACATAATGGGAGAGAAAGACGTTGATCAGTAAATCTTTGTGATTGATCTCCAGGTATTGAAACCCTGTGAATTTGCTATACTTTACCTTTAAATCAGATATGAATTTCATGGCAATTCAAATAAGAATAGCATTTAACTTGAGGGCTGTTTCATAAAAAATAATTGGCTTTCTACGGTAAACTAATGTAGACTTTCCCCCAAATGCAGCTCATTAACAGATAACCAGTTGTTACTGTATTGTTCCTTCCCAAAAAAATACATTCTGGGCAGAGCTTTTATATATAAAGGACGAACAATAGTATGAGCAGCCATGGTTTATGGTAACCATGGTTTGCTCAACAAGCCAAAATGATCTTGTTCATGTTAAAATATATACACCATGGTTGGAAATCACAATGGATTTCATATATCATGCTACAGTGAACAAGCTCTGCATAGTCAGGATGATATGTGAACTCAGCCTTAAACTTATGAACCATGGTAGCATGATTAACCCATATCAAGGCTAACCAATATCAAGGATGTGAAGAAGTTCCTCAATCTCTTAACCTTTTCAAAGAGCATTAAGACCTAGCCTGGGGGGGGGGTGTCTAACAATGTCATGTAACCTTGGGGGTGCTTGGTGGATTGAAGGCATTTAATTTTGAAGGCCATTTGATTTTCCATTTTTTTTAAAAAAATATGTTTTAGTCTGGTTTTTAACTGTTTTTTATATGATGCTATTGTTTCATTTATAAACCACTCAGAATCACACCAGTGTGAAGGCCAGTATAGAAATTTGCTAGGTAAATAAATAAAAATCGAGACAAACAACTCATAATAAGCCTTAGTGCGGAGCAAGATTTTTTAAAGGAAAAATATAGAAAGTTTCTGTTTATCATCTAGGTAACTACAACTAGTCTGATTAGTATATGTTACCTCAGGGGTCAGCCCCACCATCTTTGCGTTTTATGCTTTCAATATTTTTAAGTGGTGACATTCAGGTTTTTAACCTGAAAAGTCTACTTGTACTTTATCATGTTATACTTTTCAGGATTCATTCACTTTGGTTTGACATAAGAGCAATTTCAGTAGCTACACATCCATCAACGTCCGTGTTTCAATGGCTTAATTTCTTTTCCTCTGCGATGTTGGTTGATTAGTTTGCAATAACATACGAGAGAAAACAAGTCAAAGTGAAGAATATTAAACATTGCCAGTCATGTACAGATACTGACGAATCCAAGTGTATTTTGTCAATGTCCAAAAAACAGCCTTCAGAAATATGCAAGAATACCAAGAATCATTTAAATCTTGGTTTCAGAATGAAGGGAACTAAATGATATTTATTTAAACACATAAGACTTTTTTCCCCAAGCAAATACCAAATTCACCTGAGGTCACCAGCATTCTCCCCCCTCCAAAACATGCCAACCATCTGCATGGTTTGGATATTCACAGAAACAAATATGTCCTGAGAGACATAATGCTCAGCTTCAAAAAGATAGCTATAACGAACCAAACATCTGTCAGATCATTTAAAAATATTTTTTTTAAAATAGGAATAATATTTTCTTTTGAAATGCATGATATATACCGTACATTTCCACTAGATGGCAGTAATGCACCACAGCAGCTCCAAGGACTGATGCGATTGGTCAGCAGGGGTCAGCAGCAGGACATCCATCTAACTGAAATGCTGTGGAAATGTTGTAAGCTGATGAAGGGAAGAAAATGGAACTTTCCATTATTACATTGTTTGTGGAACAACAAAAGGGAGAGGAAGAAAAAGAAGAAAAGGGTTTGTGGGGATGCAGGTCTATATCTCTGTGTGAGAGACAGAAAGGTCATTCTCTCTAGCAAACATTCATCTCTCTGGGTCTCTGAATTTGCATGGGTTCAAGGAGGGACAATTTGGGAACAAAGCATGTCATGGGATAAAGATCCAGATTGAGATTTAAAAAAAAAAACAAAATAATGACCAAGGAAGTGAAAACATGCTTTCTGAGAGCATGAATCAGGAGGGAACCTTTATAGAAACTGTGGTGTTTGTATTCTATACTACTTTGATTTAGCAATCAAAAGATTTCAAATAGTGTACACACTTCTGTGTTATTGCAAACACAGAACATAGAATCGTAGGGCTGGAAAAAAACTTTGGAGATTTTCTAGTCTCTTGCTCAAGGTAGGAGAACTTATACCATCCCAGTCACATGGTTCTCCAGTCTATTTCTGGAAAACTTCCAGTGATGGAGGGCCACAACTACAGGAGGCAAGCTATTTCATTGATTAATTGTTGTTAAGGTCCAAAGATGTCTCCGACTAGATTTGATCTTTTTTGAACAAGATTCCATTCATTATTTCCTGTCCTGCCATCACGTGTTTTGGAGAATAAGTCAATTCATTCTCCTCTGTGATAGATAGCCCCTCAAATACTGGAAGGCAGTTATAACATCCCCGTTAGACTTTCTCTTTGATATGCTAGAAACACCTAAATCCCTCAACTGTTCATCATACGTTTTAACCTCCAGACCCTCTATCATCTATGCTGCTCTTCTCAGCACACTTTCTAGAGTCTCGGCATCTTTTTTGTATTGTGGTGACCAGAACTGTGCACAGTATGCCAAGTGTAGCCTCACTAATGCAGCATGAAGACATATTATCACTTCTTGATGCTCTCTCTCTGTTGACACTGCCTAGGACTACATTGGCTTTTTTTGGTAGCTGTAGCACGTTGCTGGTTCATACTTAAGTGGTGGTCCAATGGGACACCCAGATCTCTCTCACAGTTATTACTGTTGAGTCAGGCACCTCCTATTCTGTATTTATGCATTTCGTTTTTCCTGCCTAAGTGCAGGACTTTGCTTTATTCATCACTTAACTGCATCTTGTTGGCTACTTACTTGCTCTTGTGCTTTAAGTGGAGTTAGTCAGGGTACACATGTGCTAGCTGGTGACGAAAAGTATCGGTGGCAAGCTGTCCTTGAAAAGGTGTTGTAGATGACTCATTTCCCAGAAATTCTTAGCTAGAATATAGATACAGTATTAGAACATCTGTGCCTTTTCTAAGCATGGTCAAAGGAGAAGGAACAAAGGCCGCTAATAAAAATGATTATCAAATATGTTCAGAAAACTCTAATTACTGACTAGAAATCTTGGAAACAAATTTTCTCTTGAGTCAAGGAAAATATTTGCCAGGATTCCCAGCTTGTCAGGAAGAATTTTCCACTGCCAACATTTTAAATATGAAGAGAATGATGCAAATGGAAGCATTTTGCTGCTGTCCTTCTGTTGGGAGTACAAAGAACTGTAAAATAAATGTGAAATACCATTTTTATTGTTGTTGCTAGTTACTGCTGACAAAACATATTCAAAACTGAAGCAGATGGTTCAGGTTGTTCTTATTTGGAAGTAAATGCCATTCAACTTAAACATTACATGCTGAAACTATGTATTGACAGATAAGCTTATCTCTGACTCCCTCTAAACCACTTTAGACATAAACCAAAAATAAATTAGAAATAAATTATAGTTCATTTTCTGACAGAAAGAGACTTACAGGAATTTCCTCCATTAGCCCAACACTGTAGGAAAACTCTGCATCAACAGATCCAGAATTCTCCATGTGACTATCATAGATTCAATAGATTTCCAGCCTTCAGATGCTGATCTTGAGTGGTTTGTGTTCTTTTGAAAGCAAGTAAATCCGTTTGCTTAAAGTTAGGTAGCCTGACTCCTTGGACAGCAAAGGTGACTAACAAAACAAATATTGGAGTGCATAACACCAGCCGTGTCACTGGAAGGCAAAAATCACAAAACTGCATCTCACTTATTTTGGCCCTGTCATGCAGGGGAATTTACTGGAGAAAGCTATGATGCTTGAAAGAGTTAATGGTAAAAGGAAACTAGTCTGCCAAGGAACACAGTGGCTGTACACCATCAAAGCTGATGCCAACCAGAACAACTTAAGAACAACTTAAAGAAGTAGTGCAAGATCAGAAGACATGGAGAGACTTGGCCCATAGAATCTCCAAGAGTCGGACATGACTGAATGGATAACATCATTGTTAGGCAGCCTGGTAAAAATCAGTATTTAAGATTTTATGGACCTTTCTATTCACATCTGACTTTTCAGTGGTTAGTGGTCAGCCCATTCTAAATAGATGGTGAGTTCAAGGGGAAAAAAAAACCCTAACGTGAATAGATTTAAACATGGGGCTACCCTTGAAGAGTGTTCGGAGACTACAGTTAGTGCAAAATGCAGCTGCGCGAGCAATTGTGGGCCTTCCACGTTGTGCCCACATTTCGTCAACCCTCCGCATGCTGCATTGGTTGCCTATCGGTCTCCGAGCGCAATTCAAAGTGTTGGTTATTACCTATAAAGCCCTTCATGGCACTGGACCAGGATACTTACGGGACCGTCTTCTGCCACATACTTCCCTTCGACCGGTGAGAGTGCACAGGGTCGGCCTCCTCCGGGTCCCGTCAGCGAAACAATGCGGTCTGGTGGGTCCTAGGGGGAGGGCCTTCTCTGTTGTGGCGCCCGCCCTCTGGAACCAACTGCCTCCTGAAGTCCGCGTTTCCCCCACTCTCCCGGCCTTCCGAAAAAATCTTAAAACTTATCTATGCTGGCAGGCCTGGGGATGACTGTGATTGTGTGTGTATGATGAATGTGTTTGTGGGGGTCTTTTAAAATGTTTTGTAGATTTGGTTTTAGGTTTTTTTTCTTTTTAAATGCTGAGATGTTTGTTTTGTTTATGTTGTTAGCCGCTCCGAGTCCTTGGAGAGGAGCGGCATAAAAATCTAAATAAATAAACAAATAAATAAATAAATAAATAAATAAACGCAAATAAAAAAGGATAATTTAGTCAAATGAGATTTTTTTTCTTCCTTTAATTTTTGTCAAATTAAAGATTACCGTTGAGCAGCAACTTTTGAAAGGTTTGAGAAGCCCTTGTGAATAGATCTTTACTGACAGTAGCACACGTGTGAAAAAACCCTAAGTGAAACACAGTGAATTTTATCCGTTTGGAAGAGGAGAAGACGTACTGAGAAGAAGACATATTGAGGAGAAGAGAAGCTTTCGTCATATAATTCATTCAAGGTTTTGTGACTTGGTACCCATAAAAATAAGCCCACCCTTGGTGCCCCACAGCCAACCATGATGGGAGAAGGGACTGGAAACTTGGTTGATCGGACTGATGGTTCGGAAAAGTTTGTGACAGCACTGGCAATCTGGGTATAGCTGGCATCCATATTCCACTTGATTGATTTCAAATTGTGCTTTGCTGCTCGATCTGTGTAATCTTCTTTTCTTATTGCTGTGCTAAAGGTCAGTCTTTGGTCATCCTGGACTGCTGATATAAAGGTATAATTTTGCAGCATGCCTAGGAATTCATCTTTCAGAGGCTGTCAACTCAAATGCACACAACTGAGGAAAAACTGCTTGGGGGCAATGGCTGTGTCTGAATTTCCCAGCCTCCTTACGTTTGAAAATGAATGGATTAGAACAGCAAAGTAGGAATGAATAAAAAAAAAAGGAAGAAAGAAAAATCCCCAAGTGTGTGTGTATGAGAGAGATATATCTTTATATCTATTATCTCCCTTTCTCTGTGTGCCTAACTCTGTCTCTGTCTATCCATCCATATACTTCTCAATCTATTTATCTATAAGGTCATGACTTTCCTTGAGCAATCTCTCTCCCTTTCCAAGATATTGCAGTTAGGGTATAGTAGAATAACAATAAAAAAGTTGGAAGGGACTTTGGAGGTCTTCAAGTCCATCCCTCTGCTCAGGCAGGAAATTTCAGACCTGTCCAGTCTCTTCTTAGAAATGTTCAGTGATGGAACATCCACAAATACTGAAGGCAAGCCATTTCGCTCCTTAATTGTTCTCACTGACAAGAAATTATTCCTTAGTTCTAGGTTGCTTCTCTCCTTGATTAGTTTCCATCCATTGCTTCTTGTCCTGCCCTCAGGTGCTTTGGAGAATAGCTTGGCTGCCTCTTCTTTGTGGCAACACCTGAGATATTGGAGCACTGCTATCATGTCACCCCTAAAGCAGACTCTGATGCATCAGTGGGGATTGTATTGAAGTGTATGTCAAGCCATGTGCCCATAGTAGAAGATCTCTCCCCTGTTCAGAGGTTACTGCCCACTTACAGTCACAGAACTCCAAAAACATTTGACTGGAATTAATCTTGATGATTAAAGAGTTGCTTTTAAGCAAAAGAAATGTAACAGGTAAGCCTTCTGATGCTTTGGAAATTAGATCAACTCAATCTTCTTTGTGGCCGCCCCTCAAATGCTAGAATACTGCTATCATGTCAGCCTTAGCCCTTCTCTTCTCTAGACTGGACAAACCCAGGTCCTGCAACTGTTCTTTAACCTTCTTTAATCTTTCTAGTTGCTCTTCTCTGCACTTTTCCCAAAGTCTCAACATCTTTTTTGTAATGTAAAAACAACATTTGGGGGGGGGGGTAAAGAAGAAGGGATCAACCTATTCTCCAAAGCACCCAAAGGCAGGACAAGAATCAATGGATCAAGAAGAAATAGATCAGTTCTCCTTGATCAAACTAATCAAGGAGAGAACCAACTTAGAACTAAGGAGAAACTTCCTAACAGTAAGAACAATTAACCAGTGGAACAGGGTGTTTTCAGAAATTGTGGCTGCTCCATCACTGTAGGCTCTTAAGATGAAATCGGACAACCATTTGTCTGAAATGGTGTAGGGTCTCTTGCTTGAATAGGACGGTTGAACTAGAAGACCTCCCAACTCCCTTCCACCTCTGTTATTCTGAAGTTATAAAAAACCTCAATGATTTTGGTCACCACGATGTAAAAAAGATGTTGAGACTCTAGAAAGAGTACGGAGAAGAGCAACAAAGATGATCAGGGGACTGGAGGCTAAAACATATAAGGAACGGTTGCTGGAATTGGGTATGTCTAGTTTAACGAAGAGAAGGACGAGGGGGGACGTGATAGCAGCGTTCCAATATTTCAGGGGCTGCCACAAAGAAGAGGGAGTCAGACTATTCTCCAAAGCGCCTGAAGGTAGGACAAGAAGCAATGGATGGAAACTAATCCAAGAGAGAAGCAACCTGGAACTAAGGAGAAACTTCCTGACAGTGAGAACAATTAACCAGTGGAACAACCTGCCTCCAGAGGCGGTGAATGCTCCAACACTGGAAGTTTTTAAGAAGAGACTGGACAACCCTTTGTCTGAAATGGTATAGGGTTTCCTGCCTGAGCAGGAGGTTGGACTTGATGACCTCCAAGGTCCCTTCCAACTTTACTATTATTATTATTTGATGAAAGGTTGATATATCTAAGCAGAAATGGTAGATACCATGCCCAAAAAACTATGCTTTGATTTCAGCCAATTTTTTTTTCCTCTGCAAAAGAACGTTCTGCTTTTCCACCTTACTTTCTGGTGCATTGGTGGCATCGCTGAGGATATTTTATCGTTGGGAAGGGTCAGAGAGCACAATGCAATCTGGCTGTCTCATTTCTTGACCCGAAGAAACCCTTGTAGGAGTTCTCCCTTGAAATCTCCCCTTATGGCTTAAAAGAGCGGCAGGAAGCCAGCGAGGCTTTGCACCACATGCACAGTTGCACAGCAGTCACATAAACCCCAGCCAGGAAAAAAATCACCAAGATTTTATCCTTTGAAAAATGTTCAAAAAGCCATTTATTTTCAGTCAAACTGAATGACAAATGGTTAAAGAAATGCAGAATAATTTCAGCACAACGTGAAAGGGAGCATTCTGTGTAATGAATGTGGTTACCTATGGATAGGTTACCTATTTCTGGGTGGAAGAAATGACAGCTGTATGGAAATTAGACCAGCCAGACTGCTTTGAAGCGAAGAAGATCAAATATATGATCAAAGGTTCAAACAGCCTCTTAAAAAATCTCAATATCCTTTGTAGCAGCTGTAAAGTTTTGCACTATAAGGAAAGATTCCGCCACCCTGGTCTCTTTCCTCTCTTTCTCTGCCTTTCTCTCTGGCTTATTTCAAAAATTAAAGAGGTGATTAAAAAAAAAAATCCAAGGAGATGATAAAAATGGGAAAGAATCTAATCGTTGTATAAGAGAATGAAACAAAAGGACTATTTAGAGTTGACACCCTATTTTTATAATTTTATTATGGTGAACTCATTAACAAAAGAAAAATATCCAGCCATACAAAATTATTAATAAAATAATATCATCACCATCATGGAAATGACTTTGCAAAAAGATATTTTCATATTGCCTCAAGGCCTGCTTTCTTGACTCTTCACTAAGTTGTGTGTTAATTAATTATTATTATTTAATTACAAGTTATTATTATTATTGTTGCTGTTATTTAATTACTGAACAAGTAATTAATGATTTGTTGTTCAAAAACAGCAGTTATGAATGAACGGTAAATAAATAATTAAATAAATAATCCTCAAATTCATGTCCCAGCAATATCTTTAACAGATCAAGTCAAAAAATCAGATTCAAAGATATTTTCAGTGGCTTTTATCTTTAGAAAGATTGTGGTTGGAGAAAAGTGACTGAAAGGACTGAAGATTTATGAAGCCTGCATAAAAGCAGACATTTCCAGTCAAAACCCTACAATAGGACTATGGAAATAAAGATAAAAACGCCCCCAAAACTTTTGAAATGACACTGCTAGTTGCTTCTCAGAATAATCTCTGATAGAGGTTACCACATCCGTGGGTCTATTTAGTCATATGTGGACTGATGCCTGGCAAGTTTTTCAGTCACCCCAAAATAATTTTACAGTGTTATCTGATGGATATAAAGGAACAAATAAACGAGACAGAGCTTTCATCTTTCGTGCTCCAACCTCTGTATATAAATATATATAATGCCCCAATTTCATACAATTATTTTATTTATCAAATAAGTACCCTGCCCATCTCATCTAAGTGACACTGGCTGGTTTATAAACAACCTAATAAAACAATATCAAAACATGACTAAGAGCTCAGTTAAAAAACAAAATAAAAAAACCCCCAAGATTACAACTAAGAATCAAAGTTAAAAAGGTCTCAAGTTTAAAAGTTTAACAAGGCAGAGAACTCCTTCGTGGATTACTGCCTTGTCGTGGCGAAGGGGCTTGCGTAACTCAATGAAGCTATGAGCTATGCCATGCAGGGCCACCCAAGACGGAGAGGTCAGAGCAAAGAGTCCTGACAAAATGTGATCCACTGGAGAAGGAAATGGCAACCCACTCCAGTATCTTTGCCATGAAAACCCTATGGATAGTACCAAAAGGCAAAATACTTTGGCCACCTAATGAGAAGGAAGGACTCACTGGAGAAGAGCCTAATGCTGGGAAAGATGGAGGGCAATAGAAGAAGGGGACGACAGAGAAGGAGGTGGCTGGATGGAGTCACTGAAGCGTGAGCTTAAATGGACTCCAGAAGATGGTAGAGGACAGGAAGGCCTGGAGGAACGTTGTCCATGGGGTTGCGGTGGGTCGGACACGACTTTGCAACTAACAGCCACAAAGGCAGAGAGAGTAATCTCAGACCACCAGACATCCACAGGGTTGCATTAGACCACCATAACACTCTAAGCCAGGTCTTAACGCTGTTCTGGAAGGATAGAAGAGGGAGGTTTTTCTCACCTCTGAGGGTGTTTCAAAGGGCGAGACGGGTGCAAGAGCAGACAAGGCCCTCTTCCTAGATCCTGCCAATCAAAATTCTTTAACCAATGGAAAGGGCAGCATGTTCTCTCTGCTTGACCAGATGGGATGGGTCCATATAATTACACACAAGAATCCAAAAATCTCATTAGATTTTGCCATACTTGATGGACATCTCAGAAGATTTCCTAGATCTTTACAAGATTTAATAATTTGCCCATTATTTTTTTTAAATTTAATTTTCAGTACAGATAGTCCTCAACTTATGACCACAATTGAGCCCCAAATCTATGTTGTTAATTGAGAAATTTGTTTTAGTGTGTTTTGCCCCATTTTAGGACTTTTCTTGCCACATTGGTTCAGTGAATCACTGCAGTTGTTAAATTAGTAATACAGTTGCTTGTTTTGCTTGTCAGAAGGTCACAAAAGGTGATCACGTGACCCCGGAACACTGCGGCCGTCATAAATATAAACCAGCAATCAAGCATCCGAATGTAAATCACATGATCATGAGGATGCTGCAACGGTCATAAGTGTGAAAAATGGTCACACTTTTTTCAGTGCTGTTGTAACTTTGAACGGTCACTAAATGAACTGTTGTAAGTTGAGGAGGACCTGGTATTCAAAGATGCCATATAATAATAATAATAATAATAATAATAATAATAATAATAATAATAATAATAATAATAATAATAATAATAATAATAATAATAATAATAATAATAATAATAAAATTGGAAGGGACCTTGGAGGTCATCTAGTCCAACCCCCTGCTCAGGCAGGAAACCCTATACCATTTCAGACAAATGCCTGTCCAGTCTCTTCTTAAAAACTTCCAATGTTGGAGCATTCACCACTTCTGGAGGCAGGTGGTTCCACGAATCCCAAGTTTGATAATATTCTGTTTCTTCTTTTTCTTTTCACCTCAAAGTAAGTCTATCCATCTCCGCACATTCTAGTATTTTATTAATTATTTCTTCATCTGATGGTATTTCTTCATTTTTCCACTATTGTGCGAATATAATTCTTGCTGCTGTTATTACATGTAAAACCAAACATATGCTTTGTTTACCAGTCTTTTCTGGCATTATAAAAGTATCATGGCTGACCTAGTGTCCGCAGGAGGAGGTGAAATATTACTTAACTGATAATATTCAAGTGGCTGATCAAATATATTCTGCAAGGTCATTAAAGCAGGATAATGAGACAAACCAGATAACAGACCAAAACTAGGCATGACACCATTTGGTCATCACAAGATATATAGAAAGTTCCCTAAAATGAAAGATTAATGATCATGAATGTAATATTAATGTTCCCTGTTCATATTTATTATTATAAGATGGATCTACTCCTTCAGCTATTATTGATGTCCCCACTTCTGTTCACTGCATATACAGCCAAGATGGCTTCTGAGAAAAGGAAAGAGGGAGGTGGGAAGTCCAGATGTTGTCTCTGCTGGAATATTCACGAGCAGGAAGAGTCATGTGGTAACTCAGTCAGCCAATGTGAAGAAAGTGCTACTGAGTCTGTGCAAAAGGTATTGAGTTAGGAGCTGAATTTTCAGTCTCAGGTTTGTCTCTGTATCTCTCTGTAAGAAGTCTTCATTAAGCTATGTTGCTGTAAAGAAGAATGTATGGTATTGTAAATATTTTGATATAAATATAAAGAAGTTATTTTGAATCAGCTAAATGCAGTCAACTGTGAGAGCTTCTGATTTATTTTTTCACCAACAGAGAACTTAAAATTCTCTAACAGTCTCACTACGTCTTTATCATCAGCTCCCAGATGTTTGTAGTTTAAATGGCCTTTTATAAGTTTTCTCACATTGAACAAAGTTCTGTTCTGCTCTTATTAGTTGGGAGGCTATCAGTCTATATTGGGCCATTTGCACTGAATTGTGAAGACGATGAAAATAATGATGGTGATGATGGGAATAGAATAGAATAGAATAGAATAGAATAGAATAGAATAGAATAGAATAGAATAGAATATGGAATGAGATGGGATGGGATGGGATGGGATGGGATAGAATAGAATAGAATAGAATAGAATAGAATAGAATAGAATAGAATAGAATAGAATAGAATAGAATAGAATAGAATAGAATAGAATAGAATAGAATAGAAGCTGGAAGGGACCTTGGAGGTCTTCTAGTGCAGCCCCCTGCTAGAGCAGGAGAACCTGATGATGATATGATGATGATAACCTTAACCATATTGTGATGCAAATCATCTGAACAACAATTTTGTCATATAGCTGGGCTGACGGAGAGTGAAAGTCAAAGTCTTTCAACTGACTTAATGGTCAACAGGTCTTAATGGTCTTCCTGGTTCCAGTCTGAAAATTCAGTGTTCTCACTGGACTAGAGGTTTGTGTGTGAATGTATGTATGAACTTGTCTATGAGTGTATGGCTATGTGTTTAAGAGAGGGATAAATTAACCCTTTCTCCTGCGGTAGTTCTCCAAGGAATGTATCTTTCCTTCAAAAACGGTAATTGTGCCGAGACCCAAAGAACAAAAACACTCCATTGCACATAAAGAATTTTAATCTGTCTCAGAGGGCCCCACACCTGGAAAAGTAAGGGGAAAAAAACCTGGAAGAAATAGAAAACATTAAAAATTGATCATGGGAAATTTGACAGCTCACATCTGCAGCCAGGGAATACTGACTGACTACTGGGAGAGCACAGAATGGAAAATGGAGTGTGAAGGGAAATAGAACAAAGTCTGGAAAAGAAATCAGTATGGGTGGATGGCTGAGATAATGGAAAGGATCACTCTTTGCGATGTGTTGTTGCAATTCCCATTAGTTGCTTATTAATCGAATGCCTCACCATTCTTCTTATGGGTGGCATTTAAAGCCTTTCATGTAGCATTTACAAAGTTGCCAGCCCAGCTATGCAGGGATAGATTTCAGCCAAGATACCTTTGGTTTCCATGAGTTTGTAAGTCCATATATCTTCTTACCAGGTTTTTAGTATCTTGTATTACAGGTAATCCTCAACTTACGACCACAGTTGAGCCCAAAAGTTGTTAAGTGAGACAGTTGTTAAGTAAACTTTGTCCCATTTTTCTTGCCCCAGTTGTCAAGTGAATCACTGCAATGGTTAAATTAGTAACTGGTTGCAAAGTAAACCTAGCTTCCCCATTGACTTTGCCCATCAGAAGGCTGAGAAAGTTGATCACATGAACCTGGGACACTGTTGTAGTATCTGGGGCTACAACCATGATTTCCCTCCCAATCCCAATAATGAAGATCCACAGGGATTGCCACATGAAAGAGAGCGGGTCAGATTTTATTTCACCACCTTATTTATGTGTGTGTGTGTGTGCCTTAGAGAGAGAGAGAGAGAGAGAGAGAGAGAGAGAGAGAGAGAGAGAGAGAGAGAGAGAGAGAGAGAGAGAGAGAGAGAGAGAGAGAGAGAGAGAGAGAGAGAGAGAGAGAGAGAGAGAGAGAGAGTGTTTTATTACAAATTTATTTATTTATTATTAAAATTGCACTGCTACCTTTCTGCTTATATAAGCACTCAAGGCAGTTCATAGCAATAAATAAAACACAAACTGTAAAACTCAACCATGAAATCAATACCATTAAAATCACTACCAATAAAACTAATTTTTTTAAGATCCAGGGATGGGAGGCCTCTGCAAGACAAACTTACTCTTCCATGGTCCCAAATCTTCATGACTATGTGTGCCAGGGCTCTCCAAACTTTGCAACTTTAAGATTTATGGACTTCCACTTCCAGAATTCAGTTGAAGTCCACAAGTCTTAAGGTTGGCGAGTTTGGAGATTTTTGATGTATACAGAGGCTTCTCATGGTACCTGACAAAGTCAATAAATGGAGAACTGGCATGCTCATCTTCAAAGTGCTTCAAAGTGGCTGTCCCCCCTATGTCCTGTAGACATTAGAAAATAAAAAATAAGTGGCATAGGCCGTCATCTGGGCAATTTACTTATGTATGTAAAAGGTTTAAATACCACAAGATTTGTGGCTGGCTACCAGCCTAGCTGACTTCAAAAATGGGTTATACTAATTCACAGAAAACATGGACATCTTTAGCTATTAGCCTGGATGGCAGTGTAACTGCCTCTGAAGGCCATCTGCTATGAGACTAGTAGGCTTCCCTTACAGTTGTTGGCCCTGTGAGATAGACAACTCATTTAGATAGGCTAAGAGTCTGATCAGGCAGAGAACGGCTTATATTTCTATATGTGGTTTCTACGGCTACTCAATTCACCAAACTGCAACTCTGGGCAATTTACAACAATAAAACAGAATTTTATAGAAATAGAGATAGAGATAGAAAGACAATCATCAGCAAAACACACAGTTGGGGCACACCAAAATATATTACTCCTTGCAGGAAAAAGCCCATTTAATAACCTGAGGAAATAGCTAGGTCTTTAAAGAGTTCTAAAGGTTGATATTCAAATCTTTGGGGCAGGCCATTCTACAGGGCAGGCGCCAGATCAGTGCTGCAAAAATCAAGAAGACCACTAGAATGAGGGTTAAAAACTGAATGAATGAATGAAATCTATTATCTTTTGCTGCCCTTTAGTGGTGGTCCAGATGGCTGTCGCTTAGACTGTTGTAACTGGCAGCAATTTTGTGCAGAGGCCAGTCCAAACATACAACCATTTTGGAAGAGCACTCATTGCCTACTTTCAAAATTCCCAAAGCAGCACCTAATTCAATAATAATAATAAAAAAACTCTGCCACCATCAGTTTTGTAGTTCAAAGAAGTGACCTGGTCAAGTTCTTCAGAATTCAATCAACTGTCCACCGTCTCCTTTCAGATTTTATCAATGAGCAGCCATAATGCGATTTTATAGAGTGGTATCTTCCAAAATGTTGCCTTATTCAATTGTTCCAGATTTTCTTCTCTCTCTGATTCTAAGAGCAGCAGCCAGCCACTCTCTGTGTTATAACAGAAAAAAAAGGGGGATTCCTTTCTTTAACCCAGGTCAATCTCCTTTTTTTAGGGACATTTGAAAAATTCAATATTTGAGCAAGCTTTTATGAAATGACCCGCTTCTCACCTCCCAGTCTAATGTGCAGATTGCAACTTAGGCTAGCCTGTGTATTTCACACTTCTCTGAAGGTTAAGATGCAGCACTTGGCAGCTGAAAGACATATTTTCACACAATGCACATATTTAAATAAGCATTAGAAAATGTTGTTCACGCGCTGGAATGGCATTTCTTTAAAAAAATAAAAAGAAAAAAGAAGTAAAGACATACAGTTCAATAAGGAAAAGGAATGGGATATGTCTGTAACTGAAATTATGGGGATGCTGTAGGCATTCAGTAAAGGTAGGCAACCTTCCAGACTAGCATATACAATAAATGACACTTTGAGTGTGCAGTTACAAAAGGGTTGCATTGGGAGACTTGCCTCCCAAATTGTACACATGCTGAAACCGAAAGACCAGGCTGGGGCAGATCATTCAGGAGAAAATCTCTTGGTGTGTGCACTAAGAGTCAGTTCTGATTTTGGTGACATATAATCAAATAGTCATGCTGTGAATTTTCAAACTTTTCAAGCCACAATTATTTAGTTAAAATTATTTTCTAGAATCCGGAACAGTAGAAAAATGGCAAAATAGAAAATGGGTGCTTGTTGCAATTTAGTTATGCAAATGCATATATGTCAGCCTTACCAGCTAAACCATACAGGAAACACAGTCAGATAAGCTGATTCTTTTTTATTATTATTATAAAGCTACATTAACTGAATCTTGCAAGTATTCCACTGTCATCTTTACATTCAAAAAAATAAAATAAAAAATACGGTGGGTCCTTTCCGTAGCGTCTTCTTTTGCCCACTATGCAGCTGTGGGCTACGCTGTCTCTTATCTGACCCTTCCCTGATCTTCCTAGGTCAGTTCTACATACAATTGCAATACATTACAATTATTTTACCCCCCTCCTCCAACCCCAATCTCTTTTGACAACCCCATCACATTTTCATGGCATGGAATCCAGTTTGAAAAACTCTGCTAGAGATGATAGTTTCTTATTATTTTGTCCATCATTTCTTCTTATTTTCATGGATGAAATCATGTTAAGAAAAAAAAAGGAGTTTGAAGAGAAGAAGAAAAGTACTACTTAAAAAAAACAATGTAGGAAAAAAACTTCCATAGCCTTTGATGGCTGAGAACATTTGTGGCCCAGGCAATGAAAGTAGCATTGACTTGATAGAAAATGGGAGGAGGAGGAGGAGGAGGAGGAGGAGTAGGAAGAAAGAGAGAGAGGGAGAGAGAGAGAGAGAGAGAGAGAGAGAGGGAGGGAGAGAGAGAGAGAGAGAGGGAGGGAGGGAGAGAGAGAGGGAGGGAGGGAGGGAGAGAGGGAGGGAGGGAGGGAGGGAGAGAGAGAGAGAGAGAGAGAGAGAGAGAGAGTGAGAGAGAGAGAGAAAGAGAGAGAGATCAAAAGGGTTACCACAGCTTCAGGAGATCAATTCATTTTGAATATTCCAGTGAAACCCAGTATGAGCAGAATCAGAGAGAACAGATGCCTAAGATCTAAGAATTGGGAAGAAGCATGTGTTAAATGTACAGTAGGACATTTGCTAAAGGGTGAATCACTGGTTCACAGTCACGGTTAAAAGGCTATGAACATGATTATTAACATCTTGCCTTGACACATGGCTCTCTGTAAGGGATCTTTTCTGAAGTAATGGGGAAAGGGAGGGAGAGAAGCTGCTTCTACTGCCACCCACGTATCTCTTACCTGTATCACTTTACTGGAAATGGGTTAATAGGCACCTGCTATACACCTTTTCATGATATATATCTATATCTATATCTATATTTTTAAAGAAGACCAACCTCCACTTCAAATTAACATTGTGCTGTGGCTTTTTTTTCTGTCTCTACTGTCTCTGTATAGGATGCAGCAAAATAAAAAGTGAAACCAATTAAAGGGGAGTAGTAGAGGCTGCCATCATTGTTTGACTATGCATCTCTTAAACTACCATTGGGCAAACTTCTGACCCCTATGTTCACACTGTCTCTGCAAATGAAGGATTCTTTTCTTTGTCTTCTTTTAGGAGAGGTGAATTTCTCCAAAGGTTCTCAGTGGGGAAGTTGCTTTCTTTTGTCAAATGTAGGATATGGCAAAAGGGTTGGTCACAGAGGAATTCTTGGTTAAACCAAGAGGTTAGTCACGATTAAAATGCACCTCACATAGTTCATTGTTTACTTTGTTACTGGCAAGCAGACTTTCCAGTTGTACCTAGTGTAAGAAGTAAGCACACAACCCCTTCCTAGAGAAGGAAATATTTTGGGCGATACAGTATTTAAAAAAGGCAGAATATTTTATTTCCCCAAAGGAATAATAGAAAATCTTAGGCAGAAACCCTTTCTGCCCAAATCTCTCTGCCCCAAGCAGAAACCAGCTTTTAGAAATGCAGATTTTACAATCCTATTCAGAAAGATTGGGCCACCTATTCATAGGCAAAATGCCTTCAGCCAGAGCCCTAGAGAAGATTTGAGCTGATGGAATTAGAAAAACAAAGATTCCCAAGGACAGAACATGACCTTTAGGACATAATAGGATTAACTCACCACTATTAGAATACCAATACTCAGGCTTGGGTTAAAGTTCATGCCATAGGAACAGGAACAACTCCAAACACAAAAGCTCAAGAAGGTATAAAAACCTACCCTTCCCAGCTCCATTTTGTCAGCCACCCCAGAAACATGCTGCTGTCACTGAAGTTTCTGGCAACAACATAAACTGAACCTTCTTTCCTAAGCAGTCTCCATTTTTTTTAATTCCCAACTTGGATAGGACCCTGAAGATTTTTCTTTCAATACCAGAAACTCCTTCTTGAGCTACTCTGTGCACTTTTTCCAGTCATCTAGATAGCTTTGCCACACAATGATCCCCAAAGTCAGAAAGGCCTTATCCTTAGCCAGATTCAATGGTCTCCCAACAGATGTTACTAAAGGATGATGATGATGATGATATCTATTCAGTCTGTCCAACTTTTAGCAATTTTATGGGCCAGGTCTCTTCTCATCTTTCAATCTTTCACTACTTGCTACTGAAGGAAGATACCAAAAAATCCTCTTTGAACAAAAACTGTGTTCATGTGGTGGAGGAATAATTGAATCAATGGAACATGTTATTTTGTATTACCCCCTCTACGCAGGTGTTCACCAGAAATTATTATTTCAATTATTTACTAAATATCCTGGTCATTCCAATTTGTTTTATCTCAAGGTGTTATTACTGGATCAATCTGATTTTATTTTGTTGACCATCGCCAAATACTGTTCTATAGTCTGCACAGCGTGGCGTAGTATTGACTCTAACCCTTTTTTAGATATTTTAAAATAACTATATTTTTCTTTTCTCTTAATTAATGGTGACTCTTGCATTTTATTTGCTGAGCTATAATGGAATAAAGATTGATTTGATTTGTCACTGCATAGAATGGAGGATGCCATCCTGTCTACAATTTTAACACTTCCTAAAATAACCAGGTGACTAAGTGTAGTTGTCTGATAATTGGTTAGATTCACATTAAAAATCTCCTTATAAACACCATACTTTATCACAGATAATGCTAGTTAAATCCATTCTGCACCGCTTATTTTTCCTTACATCTTAACAGCTGTATAAAAGTAAAATTTCTAGAAAATGAAGGGCAATACAGATAGTCCTTGACCTATGACCACAATTGGGCCCAACATTTATGTTGCTAAATGAGGCATTTGTTAAGTGAATTTTGCCTCATTTTACAACCTTTCTTGCCATAGTTGTTAAGTGAATAATTGCAGTTGTTAAGTTAGTAACACAGTTGTTAAGTCAATCTGGCTTCTCCCATTGACTTTGCTCGTCAGACGGTCACAAAAGGAGATCGCATGACCCCAGGACACTAGACAACTGTCATAAATATGAGACAGTTGCTAAGTGACTGAATTTTGATCACGTGACCATGGGAATGCTGCAATGGCGGTAAGTGTAAAAAACAGACACAAGTCACTTTTCAGTGCCGTTGTAATTTTGAATGGTCACTAAATGAATTGTTGTAAGTTAAGGACCACAGAGTCGAGGATTCTGAAAGTTTATATACTCCATAAACCAAGCTTTTCTATAGACTCATTAAACTCAGTGTCACAAAATGAACATACAGTCACTTCCTCTCAGCTTCCCTAAGAGCAACAGCTAAAGACAGATCCTAAAACAGTATTTAGAAAGTGCATTAAGACACAATCCATTAAACAGTTCATTACATCAGCTCTCAATGATAGAAAGGAGCAAAGGATAAGAGATGATTAATTAAAAATAAGGAGAGAGAGAGAGGGCAACAAATCCGCACTGCGGCACAAGAGGTTAAAAGCAAAATTAAAATAATGTAGTTGAAGGAAATGTCGAGGCCAAGCTTTTTTATTCTGGTGCACCACCACTAAATTTGACACACCCTATCATGGTCCCTTCTGAGAGGACATTTTGAATATCAGACAGAAAAGAAAAGAAAAAGATTAACAAACTTTGTCCAGCTGAACCTTGATGCTCTCCTTTTTCTCTTCCTGCCTTCCTTCCTGTCTCTTTTTAATGAAAGAAAGCAGCTAGCTCAAATAAATACCAGATTGAGGGCAAAGCTGAGACCCATGATGGCTGTTTTACTAGAGATGGTCAATCTGGCTTGTCAGTTCCCATTACAAGGGAAGGGTCTTGATTCTGAGTCACCAAGAAAATAACAACTAGCTTTCATAGATACAGAAAGAGCATGTTTTGGTTAGACTGTCCATATATTCAGTGGGCACTTAAAAAGGCACACCAACACATTTGGCTGCTTGTGGGAAAGTGGTGAGGTATCCAGCCAGAAGGGTTTGTACTTCAGTTTCATCTCTCTCTGACTCCTCTCTCAGGAAGGACACCGATGCTGTTTCTTTACTCAGCTTTTGTGTGACATGGAAGTTAAACAACAATGATGTGTCCTGTGGAGAGAGAGAGACCTCTGGAGGAGACCTATGCACCATTTTATTAGTAAACAATCCCATTTGCAGTAGGGTAGATGAGATGTGGGGAATGAAAATCAAGCCAAGTAACACCTTGTATCTGCAAAAGCCAGTAGCTGCTCTTCATGGGGAACAATAAGCAAATCTTTGCCAAGATAGCAAAGCAAAAATGCACATGCTTTATTATAAATCATAATTTCTGTAAATTTTCTCTCAGGTGAAAATGCTTCAGAATGCAAAGGAACTCGTTCTTATTTAGCATTGGCAACTGTTTGGTTTTCAGACAATATATTTTCACTGCTAACTGGATTTGACAAAATTGGGAAGAAAGAAAATCAAGAATTTCAGAACTGTTTAATGAGAGAGATTTTTTATTGTATCCAGAGAAACCTTTACTGCAGCTTCGGTGAGTGGACGCCCTATGGACTTATGTGTTCCAACATTACCTGCTGTCTTTGATGTTTATTGTAGCCTTATAATACTTGATTATTTATATCATTATAATATTTATATCTAGGTCTATAGTTCAGCAGTACTGTTAAGCAAATCCACTAGTGCAGGGGTAGGCAACCTTGGCTCTTTTATGACTTGTGGACTTAAAAGAGCCAAGGTTGCCTACCCCTGCAACTAGTGCCTCAGCATCAGACACTAATTTATCAGGAGATGTGTGAAGATTCAGAGATGACCATAGATAATCTATTTTCTGAGATGAAGAAGAACAATAGGGCACCTCATCCAGCTAGGCAGATTTTTAAATCTTCAGTTTTGTAAAGGAGCACAATCTCCAGTACATGTGAACACAGTGTTTCATAGCTCTATGAGGTATTGTATAGTGAAGAGGCCGTGTGTTTTGCTTTGCAAGCAATTTGTGTCACTTCACAATCTCCTCATAATATCTCCTAGCACTTGTTAAAACTAGAGAAGCTTCTGAACATACATTGCACCTGCACAGAAACAATTTCCAGAAATTACAAGTGCTGAAGAAGTACAAGAAATGAACAAGAGTGTTTTTCTTCATGAGAGAATCAAGGAAAGTGAGTTGCTTAGGGAACATTTTGCTCAGACCTGGTGCAAGTATGAAGCTGAAAATCTGGACAGGCTTAGTGGCTTGGGTATATTGGATACAGGACACACAGCATTGTGCAGAGTCCACACCTTTCTGCTATCCTTAGCATCTGTCTCCTGAGGGGACCATTTCACTTTGTTCACTCTATTGCAATGGAAAGAAAAGTTGCATGTACCAATGGAACAGAATATATGTAGCTCAGGGCTGAACTGTGGAATCCTTGGTGCTTCTGACCTTGGTTGTTTTCTTACAGATGTTTCATTACCCAACTAGGTAACATCATCAGTGCTAGAAGGAAGTGAGGTTTGCTCTCTGTTTATGTACAAGTGGTTTGCCTGACAGTTTTGCTGGGAGAGGTCTTGGTAGTTCTTTGTTGTTTCCTGTTAGGTTCTTTGTCTGAGTTGGTAGCTGCCCCCAAACAAGGAATCACCATAAACAGTAAACAACAGCCTAATCAAGGAACACTAAGAAAACAACAATGCTTAGAGAGCACCCGAAATGCCAAAGTTGCATATATTATACCAGCCCTGTGCTCTTTAAATGGGCTTTCTTTCCAAATCACCATCAATCTAGGTAACTTCTGTATAAGTAAAAAAAAAATGGATTTCCCTACTTCCTAAGTTACAAATGATCTGGGCTATCCCCTAATGTTTGAAGAATTTTTTTTTCTATTTGCAGGATTGTAAATCATGTAACAGCTCGTAGTGCAAGGAAAAATTTAAAAAAATTCTAATCTCAAGATGAAATATTCAAAACTCATTTTACCAAGACCTGGGGATTTTTAATTACAGAAACAGGAAAGGGTTGAAAGCAGGGAATCCTGGACCTCAGGTTTTCCATGATTCTTCAACATTCAAGAGGAAAAAGACAAAGTGATGCCAAGATAATTTGACTAATACAGCTCTTTATCAGTAAAACACTAAGCTCATTACTTGTTATATGTCGACTTCCTGTGACCTTTATTTGATAAGGCATGAAGTATGTGAGAAAATGATGTTATTTATATTTGACCATCAAATGTTTTTCTAAATAAAAATATTTGATTTGACAAGACTATTGGCCCTGGAATATTTCTCAATGTCAGCTTATTTTAATGACCTAAGGAGGAAAGGAACAGTTTGCAGTTTAGGAATATCATTTCTAGAAAGAGTAAAAATCCTTGCTAAAATAAAACAAAATAAAAATAAAAACCATAGATACGTTCATTTAGGACCTCATATTCCTCTTCAAAATGTGTCTGCACTAAGTTTCCTCATTGTTCCATAGACTCATTCACACAGGCCCAGAAGTCATTTAATTAATATGTACAAATGAATTTCACACAGTCAAAGAATGTGAATGTACTGGTTATAAGCAGAACTGTGGCATACAAGTTTATACGTGTTTGAGTTTGTGTGTGTATGGTGTATAACAGTGATGGCGAATCTTTTAGAGATTGAGTGCCCAAACTGCAGCCCAAAACCCACTTATGCATCATCAAGTGCCGGGTGGGTGTGGCCCATAGGGTGGGTAGTTCTGTGTTCTAAGCTGCTGCTGTCTTGAAGAACTACTTGAAAGAGTTTGTCGTGCACAGCAATTGATTTTTTTTGGCCTAATTTTGCAGATGCTCAAATTGATAGATAATAAGGTCATAGTGATGCCTATAGAAAAGACTAATCCTTTCGGAAAATAAAAATAAATTAGCTAACCATCAAAACTGTGCTGCCCTATAAAAGTTTTTTTTTTTAAAACAGAAACAAAAGGTGAAAAAAAGAAAGAGGAGAATAACGAACGCCTGTTCCAGCCTCTAGGACCTGTATCCCCAACACTTTTAACTACCCTCAGTGAAATACAAGATATTTTGGGAACACAACAAAAAGGATTAATTGACCCAATCAACAGCCCCATGATATCAATTAAAATTAAAATTAAAATTAAAATTAAAATTAAAATTAAAATTAAAATTAAAATTAAAATTAAAATTAAAATTAAAATTAAAATTAAAATTAAAATTAAAATTAAAATTAAAATTAAAATTAAAATTAAAATTAAAATTAAAATTAAAATTAAAATTAAAATTGCAGTCTCTGCCCTCTGTAAATTCCTGGTTCCTCCTAAGATCTAAATGGCCCACACTCTGCTGTTGTTTAGAAAAGCTGTGTAGAACTGGCTCTTCACCCAGGTCTTTGACCCCTTGCTATATTTTATGTTTTATTGATTGCATTGATTTCTTTGTTTGGTTGTTGTGAACTGGGGACTCACAATATATTGGGCACATCCTGAACAATAGAGATCAGGAACCCAAAGTGTAATTTTTGACCCATTTAGTGTGTTTCTGTACTGCCAGTATCGTCAACAAGTAGCTTGGCTATTTGGCTGAATTTGTCCTGATGAATTGGGCTAAAATGTTAATGTGGCTTCTGTGAAAAATTTTCCCTGAAAGCATTTTCATGGGAAATATATGGATAATCAGTATGGCAGCACTGAGATATAGAAAACTGTGATGCAGCACTGATGCTGTTACCTAGTTTTGGTAATAAAAGGTCTACAGGAAAACAATCAAGTTCAGAGAGCACCAAAGACCCCTCATTTCAACCTTGAGCTACAAATATTCTCCTTTATTGGCACATAGAAAACTGTGTTTGCTCCTATGTAGTGATCACCTGACATTTTTTTAATACCCCAGATAAGGTACTCCTAGTTACAGATGTATAAGAAAGCCAAGAAATTAATGTCTTGTTGAATAATTCCAAATAACGTTTAACTAAATTATATGTGTGTCTTAGCAATCCTTGGGGTGGGGTTGGATTGCAAACATGCCAGTGCCATAAAATGAAATTGAAGAGGATGAGTGGAATTTGATTGCCCCCTATCTTTATCGGCAAGCATCTTTCTTCAGAATAAAAACTGTCCTTATTTCAAGATGTGTCTCAACATCAGATAAGCAAGGAGCAGATTCCATCACTTGAGATAATTTCCACTAGTTTGCATCTCCATTGAGTTTGCTTGCTTTATGGGAGATATTAATCACTTCCGTTACTATGAGATATATATATATAAGAAGAGCATTCAAAGTTTCACTAGATTCATCTGAGGAAGCTGAAGGGCCGATTTCTCATCACAATGATCTTCAACTATTTCATCTTCCTTTTTATTGGCACTTATATCACTTGTGTGCCAATAGAGAAGGTTTCTCTTAACGAAGCTATAAAGTGTACAAACGTCTTCTTGACTAAGGTAGGTAAAGCAGACAATGGAGAAAATACATCTACATTTGTCTAACTTTCTTCTGATGCAAAGATCTCTTTTCCATATCAAACATTGTTCTGTATTTGAGAACTTGAAGGAAAAAGTCCAACTTCTAGCTTGGTTTTTAACAAGTGAAATCTTTCAATACTCTGGATGAATCATCGATACATGTTTAGGGAGAGGCCAGGGCAAGATATAGAAATCAATCAATCAATCAATCAATGGAATCCCATGTATTATTTTGATCAATTTTCAAAATGTTCAGTCACACCATGAAGCTAGTACATGAAGGATGGGCAACCTTTTATTCTGCTGCTCATACCTTCAATAATAATTATTTGGGGGACTACCTAATAGGCAAGGCTGAAGCAAAACGTGAGGAGAACAAAAGCCTATAAAGGACAGTGATCCTTATTTTCTTGGTTTTGGAAGCCTCGGGATCATATAGAAGAGATCAACCATTCTTAGCAAGAGTTTGGACCGCTGCCTTTCAAATTAGCCCAAAGATTGTGCAAAAGAATATGGTTTAGGGCAGCGAGTGGCCATTTGTGAATCAGAGTATCAATTTTAAAGTGTACAGTGATACTTCAATGCATAGAGAGAAATATCTGAAAGAAAATGGATTTCTACACATTTTGACGGGAAAAATTTTATGAGGTGACAATGGACTGTGGAAGAAGAACGTTATGCAGCCTACTCTGCAGTCAAAATGCTGCCCATAATTTATGTAATCATTATTATTTATTAAATTATTAAATTTATATGCTGCCCATTTCATGGATGAGGTGACTCTGTAATATATAGGGGATGACCATATTTCTTCTCCAGTATTAGCTGGCAGCTAACGCCATCTTAGTCTTTGTCTCAGGTAGCAAAATCTTTGGCCAGTCCTGCAACATCAGTTGTCATATCCTAAGTGCCAGAAAGGCTCCTTTGACTGTTGCAGATGCCAAATAATGAACACTTAACTCTTTGCTTTTAATACTGATACCTAACCGTGAACTGTCATTTGTTATTTTCAGATAAAAAACGATGTCTCCAAACCACTGGTAGATATTCCAGAAACATTAACGGTAAGCAATGAAAGGGATCTAACCAAGGAAATGGGGTGAAGCAATTCCAAACACAACATTGACTGTTATGGTTATGCTATACAAAGCATTTGCAGATGTGTTGTTTGCAAGGGGAACAGGGGCGCTTCAGGAGTTGTACCTTGTATCTCTGCAGAGGTGTACATGGACAATCTCTTTAGTAATAACAATAGCAATAGCACCTAGACTTATGTATCACTTCATAGTGCTTTACAGTTCTCTTTAAGCAGTTTATAACACCAGCACATTACCTCCAACAACCTGGGTCCTCATTTTACCTCCCTCAGAAGAATGGAAAGCTGAATCAACCTTGAGATGGTCAGGATTGAACTCCTAGCAGTGAGCAGTGAGTTAGACTGTAATACTGCATTCCGACCACTGCAACACTTCACAATCGTTATAACTTCAATGGCAACCCTACATTGACCTGGTGTTAGGGAGACTGGAGGAAGAAATATGTATTATTAACATTTAGGAGAATTCCTCCAAACCATAACAGCTTTTCCTTTGAAAGTAGAGCTGTGTTGATGATAAATGCATTTTCTTAGCATCCCCTGCCAGCTATTCTCAATCAAGACAATAGAACAGATATTGCTGTCATTTTCTTTTTAAGAAAATGAAGGTGAATATTTTCATATTCTCATAGATGGGAACTAGAGTCCTTAGACTTACCTTACTTACAGTTTAGTGAAGAGTGCATGGGGGCCTTTCTTGTACAAAAATCTCTTTGTCAGTCTGCAGTCTCCCTAGCTTCTTATTTTTCAATGTGACACCATGTTGAATTCCCATGGAGCAGGTGGACAACAAGAAAGGTGAGATAATGAAAGAAAGAAATAAAAAGGCTCCAGCCACTTCAGAATACTAAAATGACCTTACACTTTAACTCAACACTTTAAATACAATGTTACCTTACTTTTATTGGTGCTTCATGTAGATTTTCAAGTCAAACAGTCAACTGGACATTCTAAAGATAAATTACTCTCAAGGTTATTGCAAGAGTTAGTTTAAAGAAATTGTAAGCACGTTATTGAAGTAATATCATCAATGAAGGATAAAGTATCAGGTTTTAATTAGTGAAAGAGACTATTAAGAGGCTATTATTGGAAATGAATATCTAATCCAATTATTGGAAATTTATAAGTCAGACACTTAATTGAATGTCCATCATTACAATGGAGTAATTTTGTGTTTAATATTGTAGTAGACTATATTACATAGCAATTGCATCATATTTTCAGTGACTCATGTAACATCTGCAGGTATTTTGTACTTATATGGGACTCATACTAGTTCTAAGGATGTCCTAGATGGCGGTTATATAAATCTCCAATGTAATATAGTTATATAATTACAAAGAAGATGGGTTCAACCTATTTTCCAAAGAACCAGAAGGCAAGAAACAATGGATGGAAGCTAATCAAGGAGAGAAGCAACCTAGAACTAAGGAGAAATTTCTTAATAGTGAGAACAATTAAACAGTGGAATAGCCTGCCTTCAGAAGTTTTAGGTGCTCCATCATTGGAGGCTTTCAAGAAGAGACTGGACAGCCACTTGTCTGGAATGGTATAGGGTCTCCTTTTTGAGCAGGGGTTTGGACTAGAACACGTCAAAGGTCCCTTCCAACTGTGTTATTATTATTACCATCATAGCAAAGTTGTGGACCTCTTCTGTTATTGCTTAAAAATCCAGAGTTTAATAATTCTATTACTAAGGACTTCTTAGCAATGTGGAAAAGAGGATGGCAGGGTAGGGGGATAGGAGTGATTATACCTTTTGCCGACAGAGCTTTCAAAAGCTCAATTGCTCTTTATGCAAAGGAAAGACTGAAACAAAGACTTTATTGTCAACTGATTCCTCAGAGGATGAATAAATGAATTCCCATCAGCCTTGGGAGTTTAATGTTTTAACACATCATGTATCATGATAAGCCACAGTGTGCCAGAAATGGAAACATTAAGTATACTTGTTATTTGCTCACTCCTCATTCTTGAATCAGTGCTGTAGTGTTTAGAAATAAATCATCCTTTCAAGCTTATGATACAACGATGTAAAATTCGAAAAACATCTAATGGACCATTCATGAACATGCATAAAGGGATGGTCATCCATTTCAGTTTGATTCTCCAAGGCCTGAGTCATTCACCAATTACCGGTACATATGTTGTTGAGAAAACATATGACTCAGAAAAGGTTGCAGGAATAACTAGTCTAGAAAAAAGAAGGACTGGAGGTGACATGATAGCAGTGTTGCAATATTTGAGAGGCTGCTACGAAGAAGAGGAGGTCAAATGATTTTCCAGAGCATCAAAAGACAGGACAATAAGCAATGGATGGGAACTAACCAAACAGAGAAGCAACCTAGAATTAAGGAGAAACTTCCTAACAGAACAATTATCAGTCAAATGAGTGCTTGCCTTCAGAAATGAGTGCTCCATCATTGGAGACATTTAAGAAGAGACTGGACAGCCACTTGTCTGGAATGGTATAGAGTCTCCTGCTTGAGAAGACCTCCATGGTCCATCCAGCTGTATTCTCTATTCTATATAGTGTAACATTTTCAGAGCATCATCCAGGTCTTGTTAAAACATTGTAAAGCCACAATAGCTGAATGACTCTAAAAGATAAGTTTCTAGTGGGGGGAATGATGCTAGAGTGGTGACATTACAGCCAGATGTTCTGTATATAAACATTTTGTCAAGATAAAGGTCATTTAAGCTGACAACAGTAGAAACCAAGACAATCAAATTTCAGGGGATAAAAGGATTATTATTGTCAAACTGAGGAATATCACTGATAGGGTATGTTCAAGCTGATAAGACTGTAGCAAATATTGCAAAAGCTATACAATATACTGTAGATTCTTCAAGTTTTGCCTGGAAATAGCTTGTAGAGGTTTTCTTTTCCTTAGGACTACTGAATTGGGTACCATAGAGACATCGTTGTCTATCATGTGTACTCTTAATTCCAAATTTATCTAAATAAATCCAAGCACACTAAATATGGCAGCTTTGGATGGTGCTTAAACCATTCCTTGTAGACGCATTTGATGGAGCAAGCAGAATAAGTGAAGTATAAGATATACAAGCAATGAGGCTTTTAAAATGTAAGCTGCTTTTAAAAATCTGTCATCTGTTTCTGTTGAAAAGTGGGGCCAGTGATTTGTCATGGGTAGAATAAGAATTATAGGCACATAAAAAAGAGATCAGATCACAAAGAAGCAGACAGACAGATACTGACTTACTTTCTATTATCAGGCAAATACACCCTGAGACTTGCGGGCCACGTTTGCGACTTCTTGAGCCTTCCAAAAGACACCAAAAAGGTGTCAGAAGAATAAACAATAATGCTCACATGAACAAACTTATTTATATTTTAATTGCATTAAATTTAGATTTTGTTCTGTCTTTGCCCTAAGAATGCTTCTAATGGGGTGAAATGCACCTGGAATAAAAGCTTGTGTTCCCTTTGACTGAAGAATCACTCCAGAATCCCTCATCTGGATAGCGGTGGCATATTTACAAATGTGTTCTGACCCTTGAATTCATTTTCCCCTTTCAGGATGGCTGCATGAAAGATAACCTGAAGATTTTTGCCGAGTCATTGGGAAAACTGAGTCAATTCCTTGCAGATCCCAGTTGTGACACAATCATTTTGAAACTTAGTGAGAAGTGGCCGGAAACAGAAAATGTATGTAAGATTTCTCCAGTTTGTTTTTAAGAGACAATCTAAAATGTTTTAACAATGATAAAGCTATTGTCAATTTTTGCTTTAGTGGCAGAGATGAGTATAACATGGCAGATCATGGCAGAAATCCAGAATCGCTCATATGTTCCACTGATGTTCTGTTAACTTGTGTGAAAGCATTGTGATGTCCTGGAGAGATTCATAATTAAGAATTTGTGTAGCTGCAGTGATACAAAATATACTATATTCTTATAATGCAGCAAGGAAGGAAAATCAGACACGAACCATTATGAGCAGGGGGTTGGACTAGATGACCTCCAAGATCCTTTCATCATCCATCATCATCATCATCATCATCATCATCATCATCATCACCATCATCATTATTATTATTATTATTATTATTATTATTATTATTATGTCAAGTGCTGGGGATATCAGGAGATTCATGCAGTTCAAATGAGTATAAAAATTTATTGCAAGCTTAAGCTCTCTAGAAGAATCTGAACTACTAACAGTCAGAGGAAATAAGTGGGAGTTAAGAAGAAATTCAAGGTGGGCGGGACATAGATCTCTTGTGGGCCCCAGGAATTCACGACTGACGAGACGTTTGACCCCCTCCCTTGGGCTCAGCGGTCTCTCCTCTCCATCTCCTAACATTATAATTTATTCCTTCATTTATAAGTCTATTTATTACCTCTATGTTTATAGCAAATTGGGCCAGAATGTACCTTTTTGAAAAATGATTCTTCAGTCTAGGGTATATGATTATACAAATAGTGATAAAGAAATAACATTTGCAGCTCTTCATGAAAGACAACGGAGAAAGAAATTGGATTATCACCTTGTTAAAGGAAGTGATACTGGAGAGATATTAGTTAACTTTCAGTGGTAGCAATTGTAATAGGATGTCAATGCACTGAAAACATGCATTTTAAATGTGTGATTTTCCCTACCAGGGACAGTTAATTACCAACATCTAAATGAATTGTTTGCACAGATTGCATTCAAGGAAAGCATTTCCTGCAATATTCTTACAACAACGTGAACAGCATGAGTTCAGGCTAAGCCAAAATGGTGTTTCATTGGTCTGCAGTTCAGCATAGAACTATTAAAACCCACCCATTGTCTCAGCAAATTGATTGAATTAGGCCATCACTTATGACTTGGCAGATTTATTTATTTGGACAAAGCACATTAGTTGTGAATTGTTACCCTGTAATTTGGTTTGTAGCATAGATCTAATAAATGGGTATAATTGTACGCCTTTAAATGTATGCATGTGAGTTTTCTATGTACATGGCTAGATAATAATGGCCAAAAGAATTGATACAATTTGATAAGTAGATTATATAAGGCTATTATACTTGCTATATTACACATGCGTGTTAACGGAAGAAACATAGCTATATCATATAGATCGATTATATATTCAAAAGGTAGATTATATCAGGGGATCCGTATCATATTCAGTTAAGAAACTTTAGATGTTGAACTTCCTATTTCCTGCTAAGTGTGGCAACGTGAAAGTCTTTAAATTGCTTGACGTTTCATTACAAACTTTTTTTTTTTAATTAACAGACAGATGAGAATTGTATAACTATTCAAGGAAGACCCAGGTTGCTTCTTCAAAACCTCGTCCACCAGCTGAAAGAGGGAAAGGATGCATTGTAAGGACTAGTTTCTTGAAAGTTTCCTTTTGGGAAGAAGTGTCCCAAACTTTGCACCTTAGCTTACGTCAGTCCCCCTTAGCTGAAGAAGCCATGGTGCTCCTTACTTAAGGCTCTCCTCAGTGATGCTCTCCGAAGGAAACACAATCCAAGCACATTTATTAACTGACCAATCTGTGAATTTTATTTATTTATCTATCTGTGTATTTATTTATTTATTTATTTATTTGCTGGTTATCACGATACACTGATGATGTTTTTTATTTTTTTTATTTTTTTCAAGTTGCAAACTTTGCTGGCGAATCATTCCATTTTCTGGCTTTGTATAGTAAGCTAAGCCTAGCCAATTGGGCTGAAGTTATGCAACACACTAAGACAAGACAGATACAAGCTTAGCTCTAATACTAGTTGGAGGGCAAGTTTTTAAAATAATCTTGTCTTTTAAAAGGTGTGCAGAATATCAGCCACGTCATCAACGCTCACTGGGGATGCCAAAGGGATGAAACACCTGCTAAGTTCTGCCCCAACGTTAAGACATCCACCACGTGCAATGTGATAAGAAGCAGAATGGGATATTGTAATACAGATAGTGAGATATTTGTTAAGTGAGTTTTGTCCCATTTTTAGGACCTTTCTTACCGTAGTTGTTAAGTGAATCACCGTAGTTGTTAAATTAGTGACACACTTGTTCAGTGAATCTGACTTTGTTTGCCAGGAGGTTGCAGAAGGGGATCACATGACCCAAGGACACTGCAACTGTCATAAACGTGAGTCCAATGCCAAGCGTCTGCAATGGCCATGTGTGTCCATGTGTGCCAATGCTGTGGCAACTTTGAGCGGTCACTAAATGAACTACTGTAAGTCAAGGACTACCTGTATGCATTTTATTACTTGCCCTCTTTTCTGCACTGCACTCTTGTAGGTGTCTCACATCAACATAATGTTGATGTGTATTTATTTGGAAGTTAATTCTGCTGAAGAATTTCCTACTCATTGTTCGGTTCAGATTAACATAATCCAATGAGAATAATACTATATTATGGGAGTGGGGGGAGGGAAAGGAAGGAAGGTCTATTTAAAACTTTCAATTTGTACTTGTTGATATAGCCGAGAATGGTTATTCCTTTCTTTTTTTTTTTAATATATAAAATTCTTTTATTAAAACAATCAACATTGAACATAAAAACATATTGTGCAGCATTCATCATGGCACCTGATATACAATACTAAGTATTAGTCATTGAAAACGTCTGAGTTAGTAAGCCTTGTTCCACCCCTCGCGTCTAGCCTCAACTATACTCCTGTCTTATGAGTTTCATCAAGAAGTTTGGGTCATCTGAAAAAGCTGATATCTTTGTATCACAACCGCCCACAATCAAAGTAGTTGAGTATTCTATTTGAATAAGACCTTGGAGCTACAATCCAAAAGATGGAGGAGGCTAAGACAAATTTATAATTTAATTTTAATCGATTTTAATTAAAATTACATTAAATGAATGGAATCTAGTTAATCATGTTGTTACTATATATTTCATACTTTCCCGCTGACATCCACACGTCCCAGTAAAATTTATAATTGTATGCACATTTTTATAACAGTTCTGGAGTCTTCACTTGAATTTTGGGCAGGACAAATATGGTTCCAGAGCTTATTTTCTCTGATTCAATTGTATAAAATCAGGCTGCACGCTGTGAAATGTTTGTTCTTCAGAAATATTTATTTTATACCTTTAAAATGTTAAGAATTTAATTAAATAAATAATTTGAGAAAAATGGGTTTTTTCTATCTATAGCTAAAATAATGGTTCTGTTCAGTTATTTTCCTAATCTATTTTTATGCCATATAATTTTGAATTTAATTTTTGAGCATTGTAACTGTTGGACTGCTGAAAGAATACAGAAGTTATTTATACTTGCACTATTAGTCCTCTGAAGGAAAGACATATATATATATATAAATTGAATTTCATGTTGAAATTTGAACATCAACATTTCAATGTCTATAGATGAATGAAAAAGAAATTGTATGTGGTATTGCTTTTGATGTTATGTATTTTATTTATATAGTATAATTTATACTGCATCCAAGAAATTCTTTATACTTGGAAGTGTGTAATTTGAAATACAGATAATGAATTATCGAGGATTTACTGACCAATAATATGTATACGGTGTAGTTAATAAATAATTCTGAATAAGTTTGCTGTTCAGTTTTTATTGTGAAATAAAGGGATTATGGAAATTAGTCAATGAATTTCCAATTCATTCAAGAAGGCAGCTTGATTTGATTCAAATTTCCAGTTCAACAACAATATTTAATGTGGCTCACTTTAAGCCTATGATAAAAGTAATCATATTGAATTAATTTGATTACAGTATTCAGTAAAAAGCAAATGTAGGCATCCATTGAATTTTCAAAAGATTCAAAAGCAGCTAATGTTATTCAATCTTCTGAATTGATTTAGGTGTATGCTTTGAAACTTTATTTTAAAGTGGTGATCCAATCAAACCACTTTTGATTTAAATCAATGTTTTTCAAACTCGGCAACTTAAAGATGTGTGGACTTCAACTCTCAGAATCCCCCAGCTAACATGCTGTTTGGGGAATTCTGGCAGTTGAAGTCCACACAGCTCAAAGTTACCAAGTTTGAAAAAAACTTACTAGATGGATGATTCTCACAGCTTGATGAGATTTATAACTATTAACTATTAACACACCTGCTATGAAAAGTATAACTGTTCTCTTTTATAAACCTGCCTCTTTCACCAATAAGGGTAAAAACTTTCTTACTTAAAGTCTTAAAACACTTGTTTTAAAGTCCTGTGTGAAAATTAGGATCATTGTGATTATTTTTCTCCCAAATGCATATCCGGATTGTCCAGATTTTAACTCCCCTCATCCAGTTGTTGCTGAAAAATTCCACCTAATAGAGACCGGTTACCCGGAATGTTAGTTGGTAATTGCAACTTTGAGAAAACACTTTAGTATGAATGGCTAAAGGCTCTGGGCTAGAAACGGACAGAGAATGAGAAGAAGGCAACAGCAAACCATTGAAAATGATGCCAAGAAAACTGCAGGACTTATCCAGACTGTTGCCAGGATCAATGACCTGAAGCAACCACTTCCACCCCATCCCCAGTCCTCAAACACATACACTGGTTACTTTGCATTGTTTCAACCCATGCTTATCACATTGCTATTCTATTGGTCTCTTTTTTTGATAGCATCTGATCTGAGATCTCTATTTAAAAATGAATCAAGATACTTATCTATCATCTATGGCTTTTAAAATGCTCCAGTATATTTTCTTTTCTTTTTTCTCTTCCTTCCTTCCTTCCTTCCTTCCTTCCTTCCTTCCTTCCTTCCTTCCTTCCTTTCTTCCTTCCTTTCTTTCTTTCCTTCTTTCTCTTTCTGTCTTTCTTTCTCTCTCTCTCTCTTCCTCCCTCCTCCCTTCTTTCCTTCCTTCCTTCCCTCCCTCCCTCCCTCCCTCCCTCCCTCCCTCCCTTCCTTCCTTCCTTCCTTCCTTCCTTCCTTCCTTCCTTCCTTCCTTCCTTCCTTCTAACACAAAACAGTAAACACAGCCAACACACCTTCCTCCTCCTATTTTCTCCAGAACAACAACACTGTGATGTGGGTTAGGCAGAGATAGAGCAGCTGACCTAATGGGCTTACATGTAAAGCATAACTTGACCTCATAGTCTCCTGCTTTATAGCCTAGTGCATTAACCACTAGACCAGGGGTAGGCAACCTGGGCTCTTTTATGACTCATGGACTTCAACTCCCAGAATTCCAGAGCCAAGGTTGCCTACCCCTGCACTAGACCAAACTGGCTCTCTAATTATATAGTCTACAAAAAAAAAAAAAAATCCCAAAAATGAAACCAACAAAATACTAGCTTAATGTTGAGCTAGATAAATGCCCTTTTGAAAACCAGATCCTTTTGTTTTGTGAAGAATATTATAAAAAGGATACACAAAACACAGCTCTATTGCTCTCCTCAAAGGGGTGAAGGTATTCAAATGGAAGAGAATGATTGTACTTTAGTAAAAATCTGAAACAGATTGTGAGCCAGTGAGTTTGATCTGTTGCTTTGCTCCTTGTATATATTTATAATTAGTAACTCTGTCACATGTTTCCTAGCACTGGTTTTTTTTTACCACATTTACTCTGCCAGTTTCCTGTGTGACATTGCAAACTAATGCTGCTATCATGGTTAAAGGAACTTAATCAGCATGATTCCCCTCCCATATATAACCACAGATTCCACGATTTCACCCTTTTCTTCACTGTTGCATATTGTGTCCTACTGGGTTTACCAAATCAGGAATTTAATTTTGTCTCCAAGCACATGCAATTGTTTAGTTAGATCCAGAGGGCACTTGTTCCTGAATTGACCTGAATCCGAATTCTGTGAGATTCCAGGTGACAGACTTCTAAATAAGTGTGGAGGGAATATATAGTTGCCTATCCTAGTGTTGTATGGGTGCATTGAGCTTTGAATAGTGCTTTTTCTATGTGACTGATGTGTTAGCTGGTTGATAAAGGAAAATGTTGTGATCCACAATTTTCCCACCTGTTTAACCTGTGCCTATTTCTTTTGAGTGGCTCAGGTGAAGCCTAAATCCATGGATCAACTGATTACTAATCTCAGTGCAGCCCATGCACAGGTTTATGGCTATGAGGAAAATAGCAGGAGTAAATATTACATTACATCACCTTGTATTGTACAAAATTAACCTAAATAAAAAAACAAAACAAATTCCTGGCATTCTTTATGTTATTTAATCAGTCTTGGGGGCACCCAGTGCCCAACAATTCTGGCTGGTTACAATCAAAAGAGTAAGAGAAATGAAAAAGCCTCTTTTTTAATCAGATAAATCAGGGGTGTCAAACTGCCGGCCTGCGGGCTGGATGCGTCGTGGTGAAAACGCACCCATCCCATTGCCAGCAATTGAAAAAAAGTCACGATATGTTGCGACACGTCATGTCACATTGCGAGTCTGACACCCCTGAAATAAATGATCAAATGCACGCTGATAAAGAAAAGGCATTACAGTAGCATCTCTGTGCCAAAAAGGAGGGAACAGAGAGAGGATTTGAACTTCATGGTGGGGTACACTCCCAGATAAATCTTCTCTCTTCCATCTTTAGCCATTCTAGAAAAGTAGCCATTAATTTCAACTGATAATAATTAAAATTTGATGCTAATGTGGTGAAATGTCTTTTCTGTGACTCATTTCCTTATCAGTGAGAGTCAGCTTCCACTTTCAAATGACCTTCTGCTTGTGGAGATCATATTCATTATTTCTGTATACGTTATTACATGCTGATATAAGTCAGCAAAAGAGCAACTTTGACTAAAAAGCAAGTATAGTTTAAAAATGGACATGTCCTTGTGTTCAGCGAGAAGATGCGCCATGCAGATCTATTAATAATGTACTTGATCGGTGAATGAAATTAACTTATATATAAAAAGGTAATATACATAGAACATAGAATAATACAGTTGGAGGTCTTCTAGTCCAATCTCCTGCTATAGGAGACACTGTACCATTTGAGATAAATTGTTGTCCAGTCTCTTTTTGAAAACTTCCAGCGATGGAGCACCAACTCCTTCTGGAGGCAAGCTATTCCACTGTTAGTAAATTTCTCCTTAGTTCTAAGTTACTTCTCTTCTTGGTTAATTTCCATCCATTGTTTCTTGTCTTACCTTTTGGTGCTTTGGAAAATAGTTTGACCCCCCCCCTTGTCTTTGCAAGAGCCCTCAAATGTTGGAACAGTGCTATCATGTTTCCCCTAGTCCTTATTTTCATTAGACTAGACATATCCCGTTCCTGGAACCATTCTTTATCAATTCTCATCCCTCTGCCCCTATTTTACCACTAGATATCTGTACTCAGAAAGCATGAGAACAATTTTGGTCTGTTAGAAATTTCAACAACCTTTAAAAAACCCCAGAGTTATATGGCTTCAAAACGAAATCCCAAACCACTAGAAAATCTGAAAAACTCTTGAAAAAAAAATTATGCATCTGCATGGATTAGTGAAAACATTGCGCTAAGATGTATTTTCTAGTCTTAAGTGTGGACTCAATTATAATTGTTGCATATTATAGCTTATGGCCAAGTGTATTGTACTATGAGTTTGGCCAGTAGACACTGAACCTATAAACCAGTGGTTCTCAACCTTTCTGAGGTTGAGACCCCACTTGCCCCACCCATGCGCGCCGCGACCCCGACTCGGGGTCGCGCGCGTGTGTGCGCGCGCGCAAAAAATTTCTTTTAAAATTTTTTTAAAAAATAAAAAAAAACAACAAACCAAAATGGCGGCCGGACAGGTGGATCTGCGCATGCGCAGATCGGCCCATCGCACGTGCCATGCATGCGCGCATCCGCCCGTCGCGGGCCGGCATTTTGTTTTTTTTTAATTTTAAAAAAAAAAAAAAAAAAAAAAAAATGGCGGCCGTGACGGGCAGATCTGCGCATGCGCGGATCGGCCCGTTGCACGCGCCACGCATGCGCACATCTGCCCATCGCAGGCCGCCATTTTGTTTTTTTTTTAATTTAAAATTTTTTTAAAAAAAAATAATAAAAAAAATAAAATGGCGGCCGCGATGGGCGGATCTGTGCCTGCGCGGATCGGCCCGTCGCACGTACTGCGCATGCGCGGATCCACCCGCTGCGGTCTGCCATTTTGTTTTTATTTTATTTATTTTTTTTAATTTTTTTTAATTTTTTTTAATTTTTTTTAATTTTTTTAAAAAAAATTTTCCGGCGCGATGAGCGGATCTGAGCGTGCACGGCGCGCATGCGCCAAAAAAATAAAAAAAATTAAAAAAAAATTTAAAAAAATTAAAAAAAAATTAAAAAAAAATAAAAATAAAAAAAACAAAATGGCGGCCAGTGGTGCCCGGCGACCCCCGCGAAATGGTCTCGCGACCCCAAATGGAGTCACAAACCCAAGGTTGAGAACCACTGCTATAAACCATGGTTAGGAAAACCATAACTTATGAAATGCATGACTTGTAATAGCTTTCCTAAAACTTTGTGGTTTGAAGTTTTGAGAAAGCTATTACCAGTCATGCATTTCATAAATTATTGCTCAAAAGAAAGATGACCTGTATATTTTACTGCTCTTCATTTCACAGACATTGTAGGAAGAAAGCTTTATTACTATGGTAGCCAAAAATCAGAAGTTGTTTCCCATATTAAAATTTTTCGATTGTTTTTTTTTGACATATTTCAATTGCAAGTTGCTAAGGTTGTTTCACGTGTACCTTGCACCTGCCTAACAACCTCTCTTGTCCTCTCCCCATCCCAACTGAAATGTTATATCAATTTAGCCACTCCATGCATCAGAAGAAGTGAGTTTACACAAACTTCAGTTTACACAAATGTCTCCTTTTTGATAAAATTTATTAATCTACAAGATGCTACCAGATTCTTTGAAATCTAGCGAACTCTCCCCCCGCCCCCAGTGCGAATATTCAGAGACGCCATCAAAGGAGTCATTTTCTTTTTATTTGTTTTTTTTGGGTGAATGTGTTTTTTGAATTTAGCCAGCATCATATGTATGTATATTTCTTTAGTAGACTAACATTACAATCTTATAAATACTAGTCAAGCAGTAAATGCCACCGAATTCAGTGAAATATATCTCCAACACGTGAATAGAATATTTTGGAGTACTTGGATATAGTATAGTAAGAAGCTCCCATGAATATGTAGTTTTTACACACTTAGATGCTGGGGGAAAAACCTTTTTCTAAGGCAAAGCTGTCATATATTGGGAAGGAAGTCTACATATTTATCTACAGCACTCAAATATATGAAATATTGAACACACATCCATGTAAACCCCAAGGATTTTTATTTTTAATATGCTAGATTTATTGCTCCAGGGAAATGTTTGATTTCATCATTTCCATTGATCTGTTTGCTACATTCTTGAATCCAACTGTGTTTCTGGAATAAAAGACACAGAAACCACAAAAACAAAATTTAGAAATATTTGTTGAAGCATTAAGATAATACAGTAATAAATACTTCAGATAATCATGGGTATCACTTATTCTCTAGAGTGCTTACAGAAGCTTTCATGGCCAAAATCAGACTCTTGGTTGTTGCAAGGGAGGTCAACCTATTCCCTAAAGCACCAGAAGGCAGGAAAAGAAGCAATGGAGAGAGCCGATCTAGAAATAAGGAGAAATTTCCTGACAGAACATTGGACATTTGTTTGTCTGAAATGGTACAGAATCTCCTGCTTGAGCAGGGGGTTGGACTAAAAGTCCTCCAAGGTTCTAGTCTAGTCTAGTCTAGTCTAGTCTAGTCTAGTCTAGTCTAGTCTAGTCTAGTCTAGTCTAGTCTAGTCTAGTCTAGTCTAGTCTAGTCTAGTCTAGTCTAGTCTAGTCTAGACTCTACTCTACTCTACTCTACTCTACTCTACTCTACTCTACTCTACTCTACTCTACTCTACTCTACTCTACTCTACTCTACTCTATCCTGATAGCTTCAAGTCTTGTTTTATCTTATAGCTTTTCCCTCTCTATGGATATTGCACTAGAAAAATGGTGGATTGCAGTCCTGCTTGCATTTGGGAAAACTTTGTAACACTTTTTCTTACCTAGCCAACTGCTGGCTACTGCAGTGCAGATCTAAAAAAAATTACAGCATACAAAATAATAAATAGTTACTGCCATCTCTCCATCAAAAAAAATGCTAAAGTCTTATTTGGAAGACAGGAGCTATAAACAACAGGAAACAATTCCCCTGCTGCATTGGAGCAGGAATATATTCTGAATTTCCTGATTAGTGTTTTCACTGATTATGTTGCAGATTGTCCTCTGATTAAAGTGCTCTTGGCTATTTCAGAGTGTCACATAAATATACATGAATGCATTAAGTGGGAAAAGTAGTAAACATGCAACAAAAGTCAGATGAAAAGCAAAAATATCTGGGGTGGTCATTATTTTTAAATTTAAAATTCATATTAAACTAATTAGCTAACAGTTCCAAAGTGTGCATTCATTCAAATTCTATGGTTAAGGAAAAAAAGGGAGGGGGCTAGGGAGAGAGACAGACAATATTACATGAGTTCTTGATATAAAAATATGCAAACAATAAAACAATAATGCCACAGATTTTCAGATCTATTTTGTAGTCAAAATCTAATTTTAAAAAAGGTCAAGTTTGAAAGTTAATACCAACAATTAACCTGCTTTTCCATGTGGGGAAAACAGTTCAAATGGTTGTTTCTTGACTGAGTTAATGCAAAACGTAACCTTGCATGACTTTTATCTGTTAAATACAACTAACTACTATCAGTATTATCCCAAGTTGACTGCTACAGGTCACATGCTTTCAACTGCTGATTGCATATCAAGATGCTGAATGTTACTACTACCGGTAGGTAATATATCTAGGCAATGTTTGTCACCACTGTTGTCACATAATTCACTATTCCTTTCAATTCTGTAACTGCTCATGCATTTCTGTTTGTTTATGCATATAAATGGCTTTGGCTGTAAAAATGAAGATATATTGGAAAAATATATATTGTGCATCAATAATATGTACAGTCAATGAGTGATAGTAGTCTATTTCTTTCAATCACACTTCTCATGCTCACAGTTGCCTTGAGTATCCAAGAAGTAATAGGTCATGATCACGACCTATTTGTTTGAGAATTTGAAAAGCAAAAAGACAGTCCAACTGAACAGCCAAGCAACAATAGAGTTGGAAGAGATTTTGGAAGTCTTCTAGTCCAACACCCTGCTCAAGTAGGAGATTCTCTATCATTTCAGACAAATGTTTGTCCAATCTCTGTTTGAAAGCCTCCAGTGATGGAGGACCCACAACTTCTGAAGGCAAGCTATCCCACTGTTAAGAAATTTCTCCTTAGTTCTAGGTTGCTTGTTTCCTTGGTTAATTTCCATCCATTGTTTCTCATCTTACCTTTTGGTGCTTTGGAAAATAGTTTGACCCCCTCATCTTTGTAGGAGTCCCTCAAATATTGGAACAGTACTATCATGTCTCCTTAGTCCTTCTTTTCACTAGACTAGACATATCCAGTTCCTGTAACCATTTTTCGTATGTTTTAGCTTCCACATCCTAACCATCTTAGTTGCTCTTATCTGCACTCTTTCCAGAGTCTCAACATCTTTTTTATATTAATGCTATCACTAAACCACTTTTTCTTACATACTTTTAGACAGAAGTTAGTGCACTATCATGATGCTGACTTGATCTCAAGATAAAGGATAGGGGGAAAAATGGTCCACCAGTGATATTAACAGCATCCCAATCTTTGGATAGCAACTTCTTCTTAGTTCAATGCTTAGAGTTCCTCTGGATGATCACCCCAAATAATTTATTCGGGTCATGTTTTTGGTTATCTCTCTGTGGTCTACATTTTTGTCAAGGATTAATTCTTATCCCATCTTTCTCTTTAGGTGCTGCACATTTCTGTCAAAATAAATCAAGGACCACTTTAAACCCAGGTCCTATTGGATTTAATTTGATACATGGTAGGTTAAAAATAAATAAAGCTTTTGGCATAACAGAAGGGAAACATTTTGCTAAGTGCACAGGTCTCAGTTGGATGTCAATTTGCTGATGTCAACTTGCTGAGTAAGGATGAAGAGTCAAGGCTTTTTCTTCCATATTTGGAGTTTGAAATAAAAAAAACAGTCTGAATATTTGAATAAAGGAACAGATGACTGAATACATTTCTAGCTTTTCATAAGCCAGGAATATTTTAGAAATAGTTTTAAATGCCAAGTATTAAGTATTGTCAACCTGGATGTGACAGATGTATAAATTGGAATAGACCATCACTTCTGATAGAGATAGCTAAAGCAAGTTAATAGGTGAGGACAGGAAGAAATCCTATTTTTATATCTTTTGGTGTAATTAATCAAATATAATATGTTTTTCCACATGTATTATGTTTTATAAAAAGTTAATTGCAAGTTTTGGAATTGCTTTAAGCATTGTTGCCCCTGTTGGAATTTTCTCTGATATAAATAACAACACTAACAGCAGTCATTCAGCTGAACATTGACCTTAGGCTTAAACATCTCTACAATGGGATTTTGCACCAAACATTGATTTTCTCAGAGTAATTTGTATTCTTAAATTAAGTTTGGGGGAGTAGAAAATATGCTTATTCTGGAATATGTTTATTCACATGGACATGAAGATCATATCCTTATATGCTTCTGAAACAATAGGAAGTAAAGACCATGGTAGAGTTTGATTATAATAATAATAATCATTACAGGACTTTACATTAAATTTCTCTGAATAGCAAATTTATCTGAGCATAAAGATGTTAATTAAGCAGGTTTTAGTAGCAATATCTAGATATTGATGGGATGCCCATTATCAATAACATGGCTTGATTTTTTTAATGGCACAGGAAATGGTTCCAAGTCAATAGCTGACAGATACTTGAGATATGAATGACAAAGACTTCTGCTAAGGGGTTGTTGTTTTTTTGTTTTGGACAGGGGGTTGCCTTGCAAGTGATAGGTGAATGGTAATATCCAGGTTGTAAAGTGCAAAACAACAAAGGCCTGCCAACTGTAGAACTTGATTTGTGTTTGATAAGCTGTTCAGAAACAAAAAGGGCCTTCATTTGTAGCCAATTGCTAACAAGGCTTTGACTTTGAAATAATCCTTCACTTTCTCACTCTCTTTATATTCGGTGAAGAAAGTTTCTGAGCATATAAAAGCAAATCAAACCAAATTTTGCTTTGATCTCCAATATTATAGGTAAAACTTGCCTAATCAGACAGCAATGAAATTGAGCCTGAGTGTTAGAAAATGTAGTGCAACAAACAGATATAGCCAAGAAGACAAAAAAGGGCAAAACTGTAAAAGAAAACAACAAAAATGTTAGAACTATAAAGCACATTGAACTGCCCAGTAGCAATGTTTGACTGAATATTGAGAGGGAATGAAAATAAGATAGATACCTCTGAATTATAAGTTTGGAGACATCTATTGAGGTTACCATGCACTGCAAAACAAACAAATCAATTTGCTCTAGATCAGATAAAGGCCAAGGAAAAACTCGTGTATTTTGGACATATGATGAAAACGGTAGGGAAAACAGCTATTCTGCCTAGAAGGGGCAAGAGAACAAATAAATAAATAAATCAAAGCAGAGGCCCTCAGTTAAAAATGGCAAAGGAACAGGACCCTGGAGAGCTCCAACTAAGTTCTACTGGTATTAAGTTGCTGTTTGCTAAGTCAATATTAAGATGCTCTCAAGAAAATAAAAAGTTCTTAAGCTTTGTGTAGGTTATCATGATAAGTAGCATTCTGGAAGCACTAGTACAGAATTAGAGGGTCCTTTAAAGAGAGTGTGTGAGAAAGAAACAGAGAGAAAGAGAGAGAGAGAGAGAGAGAGAGAGAGAGAGAGAGAGAGAGAGAGAGAGAGAGAGAGAGAGAGAGAGAGAGAGAGAGAGAGAGAGAGAGAGATCAAAAGGGTTACCACAGCTTCAGGAGATCAATTCACTTTGAATATTCCAGTGAAACCCAGTATGAGCAGAATCAGAGAGAACAGATGCCTAAGATCTAAGAATTGGGAAGAAGCATGTGTTAAATGTACAGTAGGACATTTGCTAAAGGGAGAGCGCACAATAGTTTACATTGTTGCAATGTATTTGACAAGCTATGGGGCATTAAAACATTTTTTTGCAAAGTAAGGGAAATATATCTATTGGGAGCAAAGGTTAGCTTGTACCCCCAAATAAATGGAAAACGGAAATTTGGTCATATGATGAAAACAGAGTAGGAAAAACAGCTCTGGAGGAAATAAAGTAGCTATTCAAAGAAGCATTAGTCTACAAAACAAACAGGTAAATGGACTGGAAAATCTAGTTAAAATAACGAGTCCAGAAAAAGAAATGGAAATGTAGCTTTTGATATATGATTAGCTGCTGACATCCTACCAAAGGCCAGGTAATGATGTTGATTCAATCTGAACTGGGGAGCACAATGAAATATGCCTTAACTGAATTGTGGTCTAGATCAAGGATGTCCAAACCTGGCAACTTTAAGACTTGCGGACTTCAACTCATAGAATTCCCCAGCCAGATGTGTATTCCTAGAGTCAGAAGATCTCTAGTGGGGACTTTGGGAATATAGAGAGCCTTGTTAAATTTTGGGAGATTATCAGAATCCTTGCTTTTTCTTTTTTTAAAGAATGATGAGACAATATGGAAAGGAGCACCAAGGATGTATTGCTCATAGTGGCTTGATTGTACCTGCAGAGGTATAAGAATCAAGGGATGCCAAGGACTGCAACTCAATCAACTAAATTCAACTCTAGCAACTCAGCTTAATGCAACTCAAGCTACTCAATATGAGATCCTGGGTGAGAGAGTACATGATTAAAAAACACAAAGAAGATAGCCTCATGCTTTGCTATTTGATGATTTTAATCACTTTTTTCTTTCTCAGCTAAGTTGTATCCAGACAAACAGTAGGAAGAGACAAGCTATCTTTGTTTTTCAGATCCACCAAGAAAAATCTTTCCTTGCTTCTCATTTTTCCTTCGGTCTATGATTAGAGAGCTCTTTGTTAACAAATTGACAGTAGACCTCTCTTCTAGAGAAGCTTCCAAGTCATAATTAGATAATGTGAAATGTACTTCCAGAGAGTCGAAATAAAAAGGAAGCCAAACTAAAGAGATATTTAGAACAGCCACATATCACAGCTGCTCTGATCTTATGTCACTTTGTTTAGAGGGCAGAAGGGAGGATTAATTAGAATAAACTTTTCCTTCTGGATTGGCAGTAACTGTGTTTATAATGAGCACAGTTACCAATCCTTCAATCTAGGCCAGCGGTGTCAAACTCGCAATGTCACGTGACATGTCACAATGTATCATGACTTTTTTTCCATTGCTTGCAGTGGGGCAGGCACAGTTTTGGCATGATGCATCTGGCCCGCGGGCTGGCAGTTTGACATCCCTGATCTAGGCTAAACCAGTTTCAACTTAATCATGTTTTGACTCAGTTCAAAACTGGTTTTAGCAATAGCAATAGCTTTATGCTTATATACCACCCCATCACACTTTACAGTATTCTCTGGGTAGTTTACAATGTCATCATATTGCCGCCCAACAGTCTGAGTCCTCATTTTACTGACCTAGGAAGGACGGAAGGCTGAGTCCTATCCTAGGCTGTGGCAGAATTTCATGCAATACTGCCCTTTAACCACTGCACCACCAGACCTCCTTGATGATGTATTGAATTTGTTTAAATCAACTTACACAACCTCTGAATCGAACTCACCCAACCTCTAAACAATATGCAGCCCTCCAAGATCCCATTGGTGAACCTCAATCATCTTGAGATCATCATGAAATTTTGTGATAAAATGTGGCATTTTAAGCAGCATGGGTATTAAATGTGGGAATGCAGAGAGGGAGCTCACGAAAGGCATGCTAATGTCCAGTCTGATCTCTCTCAATGGCCTAAAATTGTATCATTATATATTTCTATGGTATAGCAATTTTGTGAATAGCTTCATATCATTTGGTGGGGGAGGAATCTGTTTTAAGAGAGAAAACAGGAGCAGTTTCTCCCATTTCCACCCTTAACTCCCAATAAATATCTAACATATTTCAAAAATGTTCATATTTCAATGATACTATATCTCCTTGACAGATAATCTACTTTGGTATATACCATGCAAACTTAAACCTTATTTCCTTGCATAAGATACAGGAAATTAGATATGACTAATGATTTCTAAATTCCATTGAAAACAGTGGAACTTAAAATAGTTATGACTCCTTAATTTTACTGAATCATGGCTAAAACCTAAACTTATGACTAAGTTCTAATGCCACTATACTTCAGAATTAAATTAAAATTCAATTATTTGGGGTACATATAATAATCATAATCATAAAGTTGGAAGGGACCTTAGAAGTCTTCTAGTCCAACCCCCTGCTCAGACAGGAAACCCTACACCATTTTAGACAAATGGCTGTCCAGTTTCTTCTTAAAAACTTCCAGTGTTGGAGCATTCACCGCTTCTGGAGGCAGGTTGTTCCACTGGTTAATTGTTCTAACTGTCAGGAAGTTTCTCCTTAGTTCTAGGTTGCTTCTCTCCTTGCTTAGTTTCCATCCGTTGCTTCTCCTTTTTTTTTGTAAAATTTTTTATTATTAGATATCCATTTGTACATGTAAACAAAGAAAAAATTCAAGTTAAATGCCATTCAACTTAATACAATCATTTTAAATTTGTAAACCTTCTTCACTCCGTATATCAAGATTTAACTATAAGCCAAATACATTTTAAAATTTTAAATTTCATTTCTTTTCAGTTCAATCCATTGGACATCAAACAAACAAATCATCTTATTAAAAATAATAATTTTCATGTCAATACACCCATCACTTCAACAAGTACATTCTTAGTCGATTTATTATATATCTTACATTAATCACCCTCTCATGTCTCTTGCTCATAAATTTAGTCCTTAAATCAGTCCATAATTCTTTGCCTTTAATTCATTGCATAAAATATTAAATTTCACTTCTTTTCAGTCAAATTCTGGGCTTCTTCTTCTGCCAGGTGGATTTCCATAACAGAGCTTCCCTTCCAAGTAATAAGTCTCTCTTTATTGCTTGCAATATCACTTGATTCCATATAAGCCATACTCTGTGGATTCTGTCAGTTTGCCAAGAGAAATTTTTAGCCTCCTCTCCTAGATATTTTTCCAAGGCTTTTACAAAAATTCTTTTCAAATCTTCTTGCTTCTCATTTGGGGATTCTTCCAGTCCCCTGACCCTAATTGCTGTCATCATCTGGCGATAGTGCATCATAGTTGAGTGGTCTTGCACCTCACTTTTCATCTCAGCAAGTTGTCTCTCTTCTTGTCTCTCCACCTCTTCCATCTTTTCTTCAACCCCCTCCCAGACCCTCTTAAAAGTTCTCCCAATATCTTCTCTCATTTTCTTATTGTGCCTTTGTGTTGTTTCTTTGGTTTGGTCTAAGTCTTCAATAACTGCTTTGCTTTGATCTTCCACTTCTTCTCCACTTCTCTGCTTTGTTCCTTCTGCTTCTTTTCTAGTTCTTTGCCTTGTCTCTCCATCTTCTTATCCATTCCCTCCATCTTCCTATCCATTCCCTCTATCGTCTTATCCATTTCCTCCATCTTCATTTCCACTGCCTCCATCGTCCTCTCCATTTTTTCCATCCTTTTCTCAGAATTGTCCTTTATTATTTCCAGCTTTCTCACTATTTTTTCACACATTGTTATCATTGCATCTTTTAATTCTTTCAACATATGCATTTCTGGAGAGGTCTGAGTAGACAGGGGGGCCTGGGATTCTGTAGATATGGAGGAAGATGGGGGGGCAGGTAAGTTGTTTCCTGGTATTTAAAGGATCTGGGCTGGGGAGAATGCACCAGTTTGGGCTGCATAATGGCCATCCTATCTTCGGTCCGCTGTTAGCCAAGCTTCTTTATGCAGAGGACTAATCCTTACGCTTATATTGCCAAGATGTACTCTCTTATATTCTTCCTTAGGTTTATTTTGTAAGGTTTTTAAATTTTTGCGTCTAGTCTGCCCTCTAGCGGTCACTCTCATATTGCAGTTTCTCTTTCCCCTTTCTCTTCCGGTCACTTTCTCTTTAAAGTAAAAGTAGTCACCATCTTGGGTACATTTTGTTTATTGTGAACATAGTTGATCCGAGGTAAAATATAAGAAATACTTGCTTTTTAGGCTCCTGCGTTCAGTCTGTCAATCTCTGTGCCTCTTTGAAAAGTTTTCCTCGAGCGGTGGCTGGTCTCAGCATCTTGGTCTGTCAGCTGACAGAAGCAGCTCTGGGCTGGAGCTATTGTGAGCGCACGGGGAGTCCTCTTTCTCCCCCCCCGAACGTTTTTTTGGGGAGTTTTCAGAGGATCTCAACCCCCACTCACAGCTCTTCGCCCCTTCTCCGACTAAGGAGGGGTTTTTTCTGCTGCGAAAAACAGCTGTTTTGCGCTGTTTTTGCAGCTTTACAAGTCCCGGAGCTCAGCGCCTCCGGATGAGGCTATATCGACCCCAAGGCAGCCACCGGAAGTGCCAACCATCCGTTGCTTCTTGTCTTGACTTCAGGCGCTTTGGAGAATAGCTTGACTCCCTCTTCTTTGGGGCAGTCCCTGAGATATTGGAATACTGCTATCATGTCCCCCCTTGTCCTTCTCTTCATTAAACTAGAGTCCCATAAGATTTATCAGAAATAACAACATAAGCATTACAAATAATTTTACACCAATTTAAATCCTTCCTTTCCATTTAAATAAATCCCCTCTTATTTCCTCTCTTCAAAATAATCAAAGTCCAGTCCCAGTCAAAAAGCAATTAAACATTACCAGAAATAACCATCATCAAATTGTCCCAATCAAAAAGCCATTAAACATCACCAAAAATAGTGACCCATTATTTTAACCTCGATCAGAATAATTTTTTTATCTTCTAATGAGCATAAGTTTTTTACTGAGAATAGTTGCAGTTAGCTCATTGTACCAAAATGTTGAATTTCAACAAGGAAGAAAGTTTACACAAGGGCGGAAAAGGCAAAAAAAAAAAAATCAATCCACCTAGTACTCAAAATGAGGATGCAGAATGGTGATGAAAGAGAGATTGGAGATTTAGATTATTAGACTGCACAAAGATTGCGTTCATTTGCAATTTGATTTCTGTTACTGACAAGGCAGTGGAGGGAAGCACACAGGCACACACAAGAGCAGAGCTGTCTGCAGGGTAATATTAATAGAGACTAATTAGGAGAAGATTAGCACTGGAAAAAGAAAAGCATCTTAATTCCTCTTCCCAGAGTTTGCCAAGGCATCTCTTGATGCTGATTATTATTTTCAAGGGGTTGATGTTTACAGAGGTTTGATTAGAATAAGAAATGCATATTAAAATGGAGCACACAGGTGCCAATTCTCAAAGCCCTAGCCATAAAGTACTCCCCAAGGACACAATATTGTTTCAAAGGATAGGCAGATGCAGTCTGCTTTGAACATCTCTGGTACATTTTGGGCATCTTCTTCATTGTCGTCAAAGTGACAGATGCAAATGACATACTATTTGTGACTAAAAGCACATGGGTTGTTCACTGGGACCATCTGCCCAAGAGTTTTGTGATGCTTTATATACATCCGCTTGCCACAAACGCAGAAAGGAGCCAAGATAGGTTTGAAAATCTGTCTTCTGACATCATAATTTGCAGGATCTCTAAGGAGCAGAACTCATCTTTTGAGTTCCAGGACTGAATCCTTCATTCTTCTAAAGATAAAGTTGGAAAAGTCTTCATTTCAAAGCTCTGGAGAGCCGCTGTTAGTAATTGCTGTTTTCCTCAACTTGATGTTCTTGTGATACTATATTATACAACTCCCAGAATTTCCAGCAGCAAATCCAACTAACTGATGAAGACTGTGTGTACAATACCAAAGTAAAATAACCAGTTCTTTGTTGCCATGTCCATTAGTTTTTAATAAGCTTATATATACAGGTGGTCCTCAACTTACAACAGTTCATTTAGTGACCTTTCAAAGTTATAACAGCACTGATAAAAGTGACTTATGACCATTTTTCACACTTATGAGCATGGCAGCATCCCCGTGGTCACATGATCAAAATCCAGATGCTTGGCAACTGGCTCATATTTAGGACGGTTGCAGTGTCTCAGGGTCATGGCCTTCTGGGTGCGTTTCAAGGTGTTAGTGACCATCTTTAAAGCGCTCCATGGCATCGGACCCGGATATTTACAGGACCACCTTCTGCCGGCAAATACCTCCCGCCATCCGGTACGCTCCCACAGAGTGGGTCTCCTCAGGGTGCCATCGGCCAGACAATGTCGGCCGGCGACCCCCAGGGGGAGGGCCTTCTCTGTGGGAGCTCCAACGCTTTGGAACGAGCTCCCCCCCAAACTCCGTACGATGATGGAATTGCGTTCCTTCCATTGAGAATTAAAAACATATCTTTTTCGACAAGCCGGCCTGGGATAATAGCTCCGGTACCAACAAGGCCATAATTGTTTTAGGGGATCGAGCTTTTAAGATAATATATTGGGTTTTAAATGATTCTGGGCCAAATTGTTTAATCTATTTTTAATCATTTTACTTTTTGTATGTTGATGTTTTTAATTGGGCTGTACACCGCCCCAAGTCCTTCGGGAGGGGGGCGGTATAGAAATCGCAAAAATAAATAATAAATAAAATAAATGTGATCCCTTTTTGCAAACTTCTGACCAATGGGGGGAAGCCAGAGTCCTTTAACAACCATGTTATTATTATTATTATTATTATTATTATTATTATTATTATTATTATTATTATTATTATTATTATTATTATTATTATTATTATTATTATTATTATTATTATTATTATTATTATTATTATTATTAATCAAATTTCTATACCGCCCCTCTCCCGAAGGACTCGGGGCGGTGTACAGCCTAAAATTTAAAAAACATATAAATATACACAATTTAAAATAATTAAAAATAAATTAAATAATTTGGCCAAAATCCCATTTAAAACCCAAAACATACAAAATTTAAAATCTTAAAAAATACTCAGTCCCCCTAAAACATTTTGACCCTATTGGAACCGAAGCTTCTATGCCAGGCTAACTAACTGAACAATTGCAACGATTCACTTAACATGGTGAGAAAGTTTGTAAAATGGGACAAAATTCACTTAACAAATGTCTCACTTAGGAACATGAATTTTGGGTTCAACTGTGGTCGTAAATCAAAGACTACCTGCTGCTGGAGAATTCTGGGAATTGAAGTCCATGCATGGTAAAGTTGCTGAGGTTGAGAAACACTGCGCCAAACTAATCTTATGTGTTACTGAGAGCTCATTTCGGATCAATACAAGAGAAGCTAGAAATTTGGGTTTAACCAAAGCACTCAGTCCATCCTTCCACTGATCCGGTGGAGCTACTGATGTCAGGAGGAAATGAAGTGATGGCAGTTTAGTTCTTCCCATGATTGCTACCCAGTTGCACATGGCATGATGGGAATGGCCTTTGGAAAAAGAAAGAGGGTTTGGTAGTCTCCTGAGATATGATGAGGCAAAGTGCTAAAATACAACTAAGTGGGAATCAGCCCCCCAAGAGCACGTGCTTGCAAACCTTTTGTAAAAGATAAACTTCCTTCACAACTAGCACAGGCGTTTCTAATTAAAAACCTTGACGTCTCTTTTTTAATGGTTGCCTGCTTTTTAAAAAAAAACACAAAAAACCTTCTTTAGTAGCCTCAAAGCTCGTATGTCTCTGCTACTAATTCTGTTTGATACTTTCATTGTTAAATAAAGAACCTTAGCAATAAGAAAAACACTTTGAACAGAAAGGAAACAGATTGGTTCTTCAGTTGCCCAGTGGGATGAAAAATTTTCTGTTCAATTTAGCCCATGAAATGTTTTCACCACAAGAGGAAGCGTACTGCAGCATGATCTATGTCAAGACTGCAATCAGCAATTCTACTTCCCCTTTTCTTTTTAATGGATGTAGAGAAACAATACTCAAAGGCTTGACAAAATGCATTAAGAAGAGCAAACTAATTGAAACATTGATCAGCGTATTCGGTTGTATAGATATTTGCAAATTTTTGTTTTCTGTTTTTCAAAAAGAAATACAAAAATAAAACAAGTTTAAGGTTACAGCAAATAAGCATTTAAAGAATGACATTTTTAATGTACATACATAAGTTCAATGGGACTTTTAGGATTGTGATATAAGTTGGGGGAAAGAAACAAAAACAGGGCATTTCTTATGTCAAAACAACAGTGGGAGAAAAAAAAAACCACACCCCAACTAAGAGCTTTCCATGATATAATGGTTTTAGTGGAACTGAAGACAATGTGATCCACTTTCAACTATAGCAGGGGTGTCAAATTTGCAACGTCACGTGATGTGTCGTGACATATCACGACCTTTTTTGCCATTGTCAGCAATGTGGTGGGCACGGTTTTGCTATGATGCATTCGGCCTGTGGACTGGCAGTTTGATACCCCTGAACTATAGAATTACCTGATTTGAATATTTGTACTTTAGCTTAGAATACTTTCAGGATCATGATGGAAAAAAACAATGAAGGAGAAAGAATTATGTGTGCTGCTCTGAGGACCTACAGAAACGATCAGTGTCATGATTCAGTAAATAAATCTAACCAAGAGAGCTTAAAGTCCTAACAGGTCCAGAGATCAGATTTCTATTTGCAGATGTCCTGCAACAGTGGCCCCTAACCTTTCTGGCTTAGCAGCCTGGCTGGGGGAGGGAGAGGCAATAGTTCTGTGTGAGCAGCAGGCGCATGCTCACCTGCCGCTTGCCGCTGCTCCTCATGCAAGCAGACTTGTACCACCCGCATGCTCACCCACCATTGGCATAGCCCGGTTCTGAATGGACTGTTGCATGGGTAGTGGGCTGCAGCCTGGCGATTGGGGGCCCCTGTCCTACAGGACACATTATAGACTTTTCTTTTTTTTTTTCTCCTGGTCACTTCCTTGAAAGTATTGAAAACATTGGGAAATTTCAAAGCCACATGTAGAAACATGGAGGCCAATGTCAAGAGTCATTTGCTCTTTTGCCTAGTTTCTTCTTTGCTCTCAACTTGGCAACAATCCGGAGGGATGTGGTTGTAATGTCTGAGGTGAGAATGGAATGCCAAGGCTCTGTCTGCAGACCACGAGACCCTGCTTTCCCTTTCAAGGCCATGTGGTGCAGGTGTTTGAACGATCTAGGCTGTTCCCATAACAAAAGGAGCATCATTGATTGGGCAACATAATGGACTGGGGGGAGGGACCAAAGGGCAATTCAAGTTTAACTGTGTGGATTTTGAGTGGGAAATCCAGAGCTGATGTTGCTTCTTTTGTGCCAATGTAGTGTGTTCAATAAAAGTGTTCCTTTCTTGGACTTGCTAGCTGGACACTTGACAGGCAAACTCTCTCCATTGGAAGCATTTCTTCTAATAGACGAAATATTTATTAGTGCCACTGGCCAGCAGTATAAAAGCATAAAAATAGAAATAAACTGCAGACAATCATTCCAGCAATTCCAGCAAATTTAGTAGCCCGTCTTCGTGGGTATCTATTTCTCAGCTAATAAAATCATATTTTGTTGTTCCTTACTTGTTGTTTGATAAAAGTCGTAATATTTAATGCTACTGAATCATTCATATCCGGAAAAGAGAGTTTACATAAAATTTATATGATTTTCCTCGGTAACCCTTTAGGAGTGGTAAATAATGAGAGAGGTTGCCTTTACATAAATTGCTTTATAGGAACAATATATGGGCAACATTTATTATAAAAATGTGTTCTTCAACTAGGACTGGGTAAATCTGTCAGTTTTACTGTGTTCTATTTTTTTTAAAAAAGTCTAAATTCTATTTTTGTTTTGGAAGAGACTGGCCACTAAGAAATCAGGCTGAGTAATATTTCTTACTGATGTCATCTCTAAAAATTTTGGGTAATCTGTATCTATCACTTGGGGACTCATTTCTTTCATCTAGAAGATTTCATAAAACCTTGGCTTTTTCTGCTCTCTACTGTTTCCCCTTCTTGTAGCGACTATATGTCGTTATGGGTGTTCCCTGACCTACAACCACAATTGAGCACAAAATTTCTGTTGCCAAGCGAGACACTTATTGAGTTTTGCCCCATTTTATGATCTTTCTTGCTACCATTGTTAACACCACAGTTGCTAAGTTAATAACACAGTTGTTAAGTGAATTCGGCTTCCTTCTTGACTTTGCTTGTTAGAAGGTCGCCAATGGGACACTGCGAGCGTCATAAATATGAATCAGTTGCCAAGTGTCTGAATTTTGATCATGTGACTGTGGGGATGCTGCAATGGTTGTCAGTCACGGTCATAAGTCACTTTTTTCAATGCTGTTGTAACTCCGAACGGTCACTAAAGGAACTGCTGTAAGTTAAGGACTCACCTGTAGTAAACTACCATGTTTTAATTGTCCCTCAAAGGGAAGGAGGTGTTAAGCTTCCTTCCCTGGATTTCGAAGAAGAACCATATTCCTGGACTGAACAGAGATTTCAGCTTGAATAAATAAATTTTTTATTTTTCCAAACTCTCCCCCATACATATACCGTGATATTTATGAGATGTTAACATACATTCTTTTTACATTCATATATAAGATACTTTAATAAAATGAAATAAATACATACACATGACTTTTGGTGTTGCTCACCCATTTCCCCTTTCACCGTATCCACACTCCTTCTTCTCTACCTTCTTTCTCCTTTTCTTCTCTGCCCTACTTCCCTCTTCTCCTCTTCTCTTTCCTTCACCACTCTCCTCCCCTTTCTCCCCACTTCTCCTCTTCTCCTCCAACCTTCCTACTTCCTTCTCCCCTCCTTTACTCTTTCCTCTCTCCTCTCCTTTCTTCCCTCTCATCCCTCTTCAGATACAATTCAGGGGTAATGTCCGAGCAGCTCCTCTCTCCAAATTTCCCTATCTGTATTATATACAATAAAATTAATTTTCTCTTACATTAATACTTCTATTTATCTAACCTTCTCGGTATATACTTTTATAAATATTTATACAACCTCCATTTATTCAAAACTGTCTCACCTCCTTAACTGCTCCTTCTTCCATCTAAATTGATGTTAACTATCTTTTAACCATATTCTCTTTTCAGCCAATTATAAAAAGTTCCCCAGATTTCATAATACTCTGACTCTGTCTTATCTTTAATTGTCATTGTTAGTCTATTCATTTCTGCATATTCCAGTATTTTCCCAATCACCTCTCCCTCTGGGGGGGCTTTCAGTGCTTTCCAGTTTTGTGCAAACACAATCCTAGCTACCATGATTATATGAATAATTAAATATGTTTTCTCTTTATTGTATTTCCCTGGTAGAATACCCAATAGGAATATTTCTGGTCTTAATTCTGTACGTTGTTGTATCATCTTTTCTATCCATGTTCTAATTTTATTCCAATAAGTTTTAGCTTCTACACACGTCCACCACATATGGTAGAAGGAACCTGGTATATGATGACATTTCCAACATTTCATAGACTTGTCCTTAAACATTTTAGCTAATCTTTCTGGAGACATGTGCCATCTGTAAAACATTTTGTACATATTTTCTGTATACGCAGTCGCCATTGTCAATTTGTAGTTTCTTTCCCATAGTTGCTGCCATCTATCTCATTCAATTGTGTATCCAAAATTCCTTGTCCATTTTATCATTGTCTCTTTCACTTGTTCCTCATCTAACTCCATATGTAGTAGATAACTGTACATTTTTTTAATCCATTTTTCTTCCATTCCTGTGAGTATTTCATCTAATTCTGTTGTCCCCAAATTAACACCATCTATTTTAACATCTTTTTCATATCTAGATTGTATTTGCATTCTCATGTATCAATCCATCTTTATTCCTAGTTGGCTCCTTCTAACTGTATTGAGTGGATTTAGGTCTAGTGCAGGGATAGGCAACCTTTTATGACTCATAGAAGGCAACCTAGTGTAGGCAACCTAGTGCAGGGATAGGCAACTCTTTTATGACTCATGGACCCATGCTGGCTCAGGAATTCTGGGAGTTGAAGTCCACAAGTCATAAAAGAGCCAACGTTGCTTACTCCTGGTCTTGTGCATGAAAACATTGGAATGCCAGCATCATTGCTAACATCAACAGTGTTTTCTTCCATTGGTTCCAGTTGCAAAGAGCTGAAACAACAACCACCACCACCACCACCACCACATCCTCCTCCTCCTCCTCCATTTCCTATCTATTCTCACGGGGCAAAAGCTAGGCGAGACCAAGAGAAAATGACTAAAACTGCCTTTAGTTTGTAGAATTGCACCTGACAAGAAGGAATGGGATTCTTTGGACTTCTGCACAATAGTACAGGTTGAATGGTGTCTCTTAGACACAATGCTATATAAAGGATTTTTTTCTGAAAGGCTTTCTCTACTCCCACTCCCATTTTTTCCCCCTGTTCGGCACCCAATTCTTTATGCTTTGATGGATTCTACAAAAATCTTCAAGGGTATAAAAGGAAGACACAAGGACATTTTGCTTCAGAGACCATTCTTCATCTTTTGTTAGATCATAAAGGCACATTATTGTTATTATTTTTTTTTAAAAAAAACCTATCCAACTGAGCCCATGTATTCAATACCAGGACTCTAAGAGCTTTGTAAGAGATGCATTTGACACTATTTATGTGTCAGCATTGTTGTTGTCATTGTTTTAAAAAATTAGAATCAGACAAAGGGCTGTGGACTGTTTGTTATTGTTTTTAAGCTTTCCCATACATATAATCTGAAGCTTCTAAGCAGTGCTTTAAAAAAAAAAGGTGCCAGAACTCACACACGTCATACACCTTGCCTACCCTACAAGGTTCTATCCAAAAAAGGTGCCAGAACTCCATTCTGGGCGTTCTATGACAAAAAAAAGCCCTGTTTCTAAGAGTCAAAATGTAAACTTGTAACTTTTCTGAGGTTGTCATAACTTTGACTCATTGTTAAAGGAATGGTCATATGTCCAGGATTACCTGTACACCTGCTCATGATCTTTCAATTTTACTCCCTTCTGCATGAAAGCAAAAAAAGATCCTTAGTGGGATATTCATTCTTATAGAGTTGCAATTATTATTATACAGTTACAACTATTCTCATAATATTTCTATTTGTTCTGGTTTGAGGTCTAATTATAACTTTTGTGAAACCAGACATAAAGTCAATCAATCAATTAAAATCATCGGCTTTTTTCCCCTTTCCTCTTAGGCCAAAATTTTATTTTGACACAGTTAGGACAGAGACCCGATTGATGGTAGCTAACAAGTAATTGTTAGAACTTTTTGTGGCTGTAAATAACCACTCTTCCATTGGACTACAGATTTTCCCTATGGAACTCCCCCCCATAGACCCAGGATAGTTTCAAGCTAAACCTCTCTCAGGAGTAAAAATTTATTTATTTTATTTAGTGTATCACATCTGCAGAGCTCATGCAATCACTGATATTCAAATTTAGTTTAAATAAAGCATCAGCAAATTAGATAGAAAGAAAGAAAGAAAGAAAGAAAAAGAAAGAAAGAAAGAAAGAAAGAAATATGATAGATAGTATGTAGGCAATATATTATAGGACACAATATATTACATTAAGATTAAGCCATAATAAAATCACCCTAATATGGACCCATAGAATTGTAATGGGATAGTTATAATTTAATATCTAAGGAAGCTAACCATCTAACTCAGGGGTGTCAAGCTGCTGGCCTACGGGTTGGATGCGTCATCTGGAAGCCATGCCCACCCCATTGCCGGCAATGGCAAAACCATCTCGATATGTTGTGCAATGTCATGTGATATTGTGAGTTTGACATGTCTGATCTAACTGCTCCTGGTATGCCTGCAATGAGCTCATTGCAGGCGCCTTGAAACTTCCTGAGGAGACATTCTTGAATTATACTGTATGTGTTATAGTTTGTTCCAGTGAACCACAGTCACACTGTGGGACTCTCAGCCATTCCCCACTTAAAGAGCTTTGCCTTCGTTCTGGCATGCCCTGCCCTGATTCTATTCAAGTGGCTCCATGTTTTGGATTTGTTGGATTTGTGTAATCTGTAGGCAGGGAGACCCGTATTCAAATCCACTTCATTCAGAGAAGTTTGCAAGTAGTATTTCTTTGAGCCTTTCACTGTTAACCCAATCTACTCCACTGATAAACCCTGAGCTTTTGTATAAAAGGTAGGAGATAAACCTAACAAATAAATAAACAGAGTTGAAAAGCATTCCTTCAGGGCATTTTATATACCACCTCAAACTGTTTATTCCTCAGCCTTATCTGACATTCTCTTTGGCAATAATGAAACACTGCATCTGTGCTAGCCATGTAAAAGTTGATAAATGAGGTGAGCCTTGATTTAATGAGGAAAATGGATCACCACTCTTGACTTATTTGCTTCTGCCCCCACCCAACACTGTATATATGGACACAAGCTATGCTTAATTCACAAAATAGCTCCAAATACTTTTGCAATAAGTGGAAATAGCAGCTTCCCTATTGCAGGACTGTAAAGCCTTCACAGGGGGGCTTTATATGATTCAAATATTCTTGAGGGTACACAAGAACAAAATCAAATTAAAAGATGGACGAAAGAGGATATGGACGAAGAATCTAACCCATCTTATATTACTTGAAGGATGCTGAATAGCTTGAGAGTTGGAGCACCTAAAATGTAAAAAACAATATGCTCAAATGGAGGCTCTTAGTAGATAACAACATGCTATGTGAATGTGGGGAAACACAAAGCTCAGCCCATCTGCTGCTATGTTGGCTACTACCAGAAATATGGACCGATAATGACTTATTTTTGGCCAATGACAAAACCAAGAAGGTGGCTTCTTTCTGGCAGTTTAAAGTTTGCTCTAGACATGGAAGAAGAAGAAGAAGAAGAAGAAGAAGAAGAAGAAGAAGAAGAAGAAGAAGAAGAAGAAGAAGAAGAAGAAGAAGAAGAAGAAGAAGAAGAAGGAGGAGGAGGAGGAGGAGGAGGAGGAGGAGGAGGAGGAGGAGGAGGAGGAGGAGGAGGAGGAGGAGGAGGAGGAGAAGCAGAACAATCCAGATTCAGTCACAGTTTTGTTCCATACAGTATTAACCTTGTGAACTCTAAAGCTTAGAGTACCTTAAAAATGACCATTTTGCCACCTTACATTGTTCTAAAGATTTACACTCTCTTCTCTTCCCTGTGGGCAAATCTTGAGAGCTTGCTCACTCTAGGGGAGATCTGTGGATCATAGAAGGGTTGATGGAGAGCTAGTTCCTTTTTATCCCCCTCCCCAAAGTCTGGTAATTGAAACTTAATATTTGGGGATACGGGGGTAAACAGCAGAAATTATTGGAAGCCTCCTTGGGAAAAAGAAATCAAGAGAAATCCTTTATGAAGTCCAATTAATCTCAACAATCTCAGCTATTGACTTCTCTTTGCCTTTTATCAATTTGAACTCCTTGTTTCAGAATAACTCATTGCAGGTAATAGACTGAAATAATGAAGTCCTACAACACTAAAATTGACATTATTTCTTAGAACACGTCCACCAGAAGTTATTAGCTTAATAATGATTTTCCAGATACTGCAGACAATCTGGTGATGTCAGCACAGTCCAGGAGAAGACAGGAGAGGGAGCCAAATCTAAACTGTTGAATCCAAAACTCTCCTGTTTCAAAAATCATCTTTTACCTGAGTTTAGGTTGGGGTTCCCCCAAATGGTCAATATTAACCACTAAGGTTGACCGGACTAACCAAGATGATATCATTGCTATTATTAACTAGTACTATTAGTTAAAGTATTGTTTCTTAATCTCAAGGGAAAGCAACTTCTATTCCAAAATCAATAAAAAAATCCCTTTGGTTTCCTGAATCTAAAAAATCTTAAAAAAAAAATCAAGTGTACAATGGGACTATGGAACACTGAATTAACTATGATGGGGATTGACTTGCAGTTTGGTTCCATTGATTCTGATTTTCTGTCAAGAATCTTCCATTTTGACAGTATAATTGAAATAGCGTTTAGGCAGATTGGATATCACAACAAGGAATAGGCTAAATAATTAGTTATGAAAGATAGCCTTCAACAAGCTTGTGTACCAGCTATTGGAATGTCGGGAATATTTCTAGCACACCAAAAGTACTGCAAGAATGGGGACTTTTACTGGAATTTGCCAATCCAAGTTCAGTAATGACCAGATGCCTTCTTGCAAATCCCCTCAAAACTTGATTTCTCCCAGTTCTGAATTTTTTTAATGCTTTTTGGCCTTTAATGTCTCCTCCATGAAATGCTCTGGCCCAAGAGAAAGAGCTGTTTCGTAAGCCTGAATGGCATTTAATCACTTTCCCCTTTCCATTCCGGAGAGGTACATGGATTTAATGAATAAAATCTCATTTTCAGCTTTCAATCTATTTTGCAGAATATTGAACGGAGCATTTGGAATTTATTACATAGGTTTAAAACAGTGTTCTGCAAACCCAACTCCATTTCCATATTCACAGGGACCATGGCTGCCAATTTCAAATTAGCTACAAATTCAGATTGTTTGCATTAGGTGAAGCAGGTGGTCAGGCCTATAATTAATCCATCTACTGTTCTCCTAACTGGAAAAAGGCCAGCCATTTTGAGAGAACCTGTGAACAAAGTTAATGCTGGCAAATGTCAAATAAGCAGAACTGGCGAATGCTTATATTACAGGTATCCTTCCCTGAGGTTTTCAATGTCATTTGGCTGAAGGTGAAAATCCAGACTTCTTACTAGAAATCAGCAAAACTAGGATACTGGTGAAACAACCAATGTGGTGTTTAAGAGCCCTGGTGGCACAGTGGTTAGGATGCACTATTGTAAGCAACCTCTGTCCACAGCCTGGAGTTTGATCCTGACTGCTCGAGGTTGACTCAGCCTTCCATTCTTCCAAGATGGAAGTAAAATCAGGACCAAGATTGTTAGAGGCAATATACAAATAATGCTTACATTATAGATCACTCAGAGAATGCTGTAAAGCAATACCGGGCCATGGGATGCCAACAATCGGTCCGCTTAAACAAGCAAAACCCCATCTGCGGGATGCAAGCAGCACATGAAACCACACATCCTCTGGTCCACAGAAAAACCTCTCTCCACGTAACTGGTCCCTGGTGCCCAAAAGATTGCAGATGTCTGATGTAAAGCACTATGGGGCAGGATATAGGCCTAAATGGTATTGATAGTGCTGTTATGGAGTCAGATCAGGATACTGATGAACAGAAAAATACCCAGAGGAGAGCAAACAAGAATATAAACAACTTAAAAAGGAAATACATTTTTTTTAAAAAAAATCCATCTGAAGGAGTGCCACCTAGATAATAGTACAAATTGTTCAATATTATTCCAAATGATAATTGGTTTAAAATATAAGGAGATGGATGTTGGCTGGATATCAGGAAAGAAATGGCTTTAACAATCAAATAGGTCGACTCCAGCAGTAATAGACTTTTGCTTAAGAAGAGGCTGGATGACCTTTGATAGTGAAGTAATGGATTCCTGCATTGGGCAGGAGATTGAATTAGATTATCTTCAAGGTCCCTTCTGTCTGTCTTAGTCTATGATTCTATTAAGGAAGAAATGCATCCCAACACCCCAATAAGGGAGAATCTTATGCAGAAAAAACATGCTTTGCTCTGCACTTGGGAGTTCGGAGGGGGAAGAGAAGAGCGGAGCTGTTGTGCAGCCATTCCCCCCAACCAACCAGCCGCCCCAGACGCTGAGCAGCTGAGCTGAACTTTGGGAGTTCGGAGGGGGAAGAGAAGAGCGGAGCTGTTGTGCAGCCATTCCCCCCAACCAACCAGCCACCCCAGACGCTGAGCAGCTGAGCTGAACTTGGGAGTTCGGAGGGGGAAGAGAAGAGCGGAGCTGTTGTGCAGCCATTCCCCCCAACCAACCAGCCGCCCCAGACGCTGAGCAGCTGAGCTGAACTTGGGAGTTCGGAGGGGGAAGAGAAGAGCGGAGCTGTTGTGCAGCCATTCCCCCCAACCAACCAGCCGCCCCAGACGCTGAGCAGCTGAGTTGAACTTGGGAGTTCGGAGGGGGAAGAGAAGAGCGGAGCCATTGAGCAGCCATTGCCCTAATCAGCCGACTCTTGAGGGCAATTGTTTGTCATTATGTTTTCTGAGTTGTTTTTACTTACTGTTTGTCCAAATTTTAAATATTTATACTTATTTAATACTATTTTAATTGAATTGCTAGATGTTATGAATGACTGGGGGGATTGACTGTTTGTGGAATGAATCGGGTTGAATGGATGAATGGATGGTTAGCTCATTGTTTTTAAATTGTTTAGTTTATAGGGTGGTTTTTGGGAGGGACAAATTAATGATATGGATGGAGCTGTGGTCGAGTGGAATGAATGGGATGGACTGGCTAGCCTGCCTGGCATGGCAGAGGCAGAGGGGGAGGGGGGCGCTGGCTCTGGGGTGATAGAGGGCCAAAGTATACCGGTCTTGCTGGGGAGAGGCAGATATGGCGGGAGCCATAGGGTAGGCCATTCCCGGGGAACAAGAGCTCGCTGTTTAAAAGCGATCCCTTGCTCCAACCCTGTGAGTTCAGCCCGAAGTACTGGTGATGGGGGAAATCCGGACCCTGGGCTCAGGCTGCTGCTGCTCAATGCCAGGTCGGTTGTAAATAAAGCTCCCCTCATCCATGATCTTCTCCTGGATGAGGAGGCCGACCTTGCATGTGTGACCGAGACTTGGCTGGGCCCGGAGGGAGGAGTTCCTCTCTCTGAGATGTGTCCAGCCGGGTTTCAGGTATGGCATCAGCCACGACCCCAGGGAAGGGGGGGAGGAGTGGCTATTATAGCCAAGAAGACCTTTAGCCTACGCAGGCTCGCTGTTTCTGAGATTGCGGGTTGTGAGTTGCTCCTTGTGAAGTTGGACCTAGGGGTTCAGGTGGGCTTGTTGCTCGCATACCTGCCTCCCAGCTGCGTGTCAACAGCCCTGCCTGCGCTACTCGAGGAGGTTGCTGGGCTGGCGGTTGAGTTCCCCAGGCTTGTTGTCTTGGGGGACTTAAATCTTCCATCGCTCGGCGAATCCTCTGGGTTGGCGCAGGAGTTCATGGCCACCATGGCAACCATGAACCTGACTCAGGTAGTTCAGGGTCCGACTCATGAGAGGGGACACACTCCCGACATGGTATTCCTCTCAGAACAGTTTAGCAATGATCTGAATTTAAGGGGCTTAGACATTTTGCCTATGTCATGGTCAGATCATTTTCTGCTACAGCTTGTTTTTAAGGCTCCAATCCTCCCCTGCAGGGAGGTGGAACCGATTAGGTGGTTCCGCCCCAGACGTCTGATGGATCCAGAGAGTTTTCAGAGGACGCTTGGGGAAATACCGGATTCTCTCATTCACAGTTCGGCAGAGTCCCTGGTTACGGCCTGGAATATGGCTGCGAAGGGGGCTCTTGACCGGATTGCGCCGCTGCGACCTCTCTGGGGTAGCAGACCCAGGAGATCTCCTTGGTTTACTGAGGAACTCAGGGGGATGAAGCGCCAGAAGAGATGCCTAGAGAAGCGATGGAGGAAAAGTAAATCCGTATCTGACCAAACACTTGTAAGATCTTATATTAAGACTTATCAGGTGGCGCTCAAGGCAGCAAGATGCACGTATCATTCCGTCTTGATTGCATCTGCGGAATCCCGCCCAGCAGCCCTGTTCAGGGTAACTCGCTCCCTCCTTAATCGGGGGGGGGGGTTGATGCACCCTTGCAGGGTAGTGCTGAGGACTTTAATAAGTTTTTCGTGGATAAAACCGCCCAGATTCGGATGGACCTTGACTCCAATTGGAATGCAGTATCGGCTGATAATGATTCAGTCGAGATGACAAGGACTCGTCTTGATCCTGTTGTGTGGGAGGAGTTTGACCCGGTAGCACCTGATGAAGTCGACAAGGCCATTGGAGCTGTGAGCTCCGCCACCTGTTTATTGGACCCGTGCCCCTCCTGGCTAGTTTCGGCCAGCAGGGAGGTGACGCGGGGATGGGTTCAGGAGATTGTCAACGCTTCTTTGAGGGAGGGGTCCTTTCCGGCTCCCTGCAAGGAGGCAATTGTACACCCCCTCCTCAAGAAGCCTTCCCTGGACCCAGCTGTTTTAAACAACTACCGTCCTGTCTCCAATCTTCCCTTTATAGGGAAGGTTGTTGAGAAGGTGGTGTCACTCCAGCTCCAACGGTCCTTGGATGAAGCCGATTATCTGGGCCCTCAACAGTCAGGATTCAGGCTCGGCTACTCCACGGAAACTGCTTTGGTCGCGCTGACGGATGATCTCTGGCGGACCCGGGATAAGGGATTATCAACTATCCTGGTGCTACTTGACCTCTCAGCGGCTTTCGATACCATTGACCATGGTATCCTTCTGCATCGACTGGAGGGGTTGTGGGTTGGGGGCACTGTTTTGCAGTGGTTCACCTCCTACCTCACTGGTTGGTCGCAGTCGGTGTTGGGAGGGGGTCAGAGGTCGACCCCTAGGTTCCTCCCTTGTGGGGTCCCTCAGGGATCGGTCCTCTCCCCTCTGCTGTTTAATATCTACATGAAACCGCTGGGTGAGATCATCCGACAACACGGGGTGAGATATCATCAGTATGCTGATGATACCCAGCTTTACATCTCCACCCCGTGTCATTTCAGTGAAGCAGCAGAAGTGATGTGCCGATGTCTGGAGGCTGTTAGGGTTTGGATGGGTGCTAACAGGCTCAAACTCAACCCCGACAAGACGGAGTGGCTATGGGTTCTGCCTCCCAAAGATATTTCAATCTATCCGTCCATTAGCCTGGGGGGGGGAGCTTTTGACCCCCTCGGAGAAGGTCCGCAACTTGGAACATCATCTTTCGGCTGTGGCGAGGAGGACATTTGCCCAGGTTCGCCTGGTGCACCTGTTGCGGCCCTATTTGGACCGGGAGTCTCTTCTCACAGTCACTCATGCCCTTATCACCCCGAGGTTCGATTACTGCAATGCTCTCTACATGGGGCTACCTTTGAAAAATGTTCGGAGACTTCAGGTAATGCAGAATGCAGCCACGCGAGCAGTGTTGGGCTTGCCTAGAAATGCCCACATTTCGGCATCACTCCGCGAGCTGCATTGGCTGCCAATTGGTCTCCGAACCCAATTCAAAGTGTTGGTTATGACCTATAAAGCCCTACATGGCATCGGACCAGGTTACTTACAGGACCGTCTGCTGCCCCATGAATCCCAGCGGCTGGTTAGGGCCCACAGAGTCGGCCTTGTCCAGGTCCCGTCAGCCAGACAGTGTCGCCTGGCGGGGCCTAGGGGAAGAGCCTTCTCTGTTGCGGCCCCGGCCCTCTGGAACCAACTTCCCCCGGAGATCCGTGTCGCCCCCACCCTCTCCGCCTTTCGTAAATTGCTTAAAACACATTTTTGCCTGCAGGCCTGGGGCAGCTAACACCTTGCCCCTAGCCAGTGTACGTTTGTGTGTATGTTTGTGGACGAATGGTTTTTCCTTTTTTAACTTAAGGGTTTTTATATTTATGTATGTTATTGTAATTTCTATCATGTTGTGAGCCACCCTGAGTTCTCCGGAATAGGGCGGCATAGAAATTAAATAAATAAATAAATAATTAATAATAATTAATAATAATAATAATAATAATAGTAATAGTAATAATAAAAGCAAATACACATATACATACAGAATTCAAATCTGCATCCTGAATTTAAATACAAGGTTCTTTCTAACCTTTATATTCTATTATTCTCTGATGTTGGCATTGATACTGGGCATATAAATTTAATAAATAACTAAATGCCAAACTTTCCTCACCCTATCCTATGACCATGGCAGCTGAAATCCAGGCATTCTTCAACAGTAGATTTCCTTTCAAAAATTTAACCTGAAGGGATTACACCCAGGGTTTATTATAGATCTGTAAATATATTCCAACATATTCTCACTTTTGTTTCTGGCCGTGCACTTTGGCAAAGTTTGACTGATGCAGCCATGTGAGCTACTGGGTTATTTTACATTTACTTTGCATTTCCACATTGCAGGTGAAATTTACTAACCATTTGGCATCTGTGCCTACTGTTTATCTTTTCTTCAAGGCGTCATTGATGAAACTTCAAGGATTTCCCAAAGGTTCAAAAGTGATGATCTACAGAAGAGTTTGATCAGCTCAGCTATCAGACTGCTATTATTCCTGCATAGCAAACAGCCAAACAACTTACACTTTATTACTACGTTATTCTCTATAATCCAAGGTTTCAGAAAAAAACTTTCCTTTGCCCTTTCATGTTAGTGAACTTGTTGATCTAATCATAGTCTTATTTACACTGTTCCAATATCAGATGGAGGAATCCAAGTTATCTCTATGTTGCATGCAAATAATTTTCGTAGTAGCAATTTGAGTATTCTTCAAGCACACACACTCACACTAAAATGCAAATGTGAAAAGAAATCCTATTAATTTTAGTTTTGGAGAGAAGCTACTATCATTAACTCTCTCTCTCTCTGAAAACTTATGAAGTGAAAAGACTTTCTTGTTGGCTTTATACTAAAAACAGAGATAATTAATGATGGAGTTGGCAGAGTGAGACGAAAGAGAGGCACTGATTCACTTCCTTCTCTTTCTCAGTTCTTCTGAAATGTTTCTCTTTGCCACTAATTTAGGTCTTTGATAGCTCGCTGTCATTATTTATTTATTTACAAAGGTAGTCTGGGCAGAGGGCAAGTGAGAAGAGGTAATGAATTGATGGTGGATGGAAATGTGTCACTGATTTCCTTTCTGATATGAAATGCTTTTGTTGAAATACTGTGAGCTACCAATTGAAGTATAATAAGGAATGCATTGACAGAGCACCAGCAATGATTTAAAGGCCATTTGGTGAATGACAAGGCATGAATGCATAATTCTGTATTTCATCTTTGACAAATTAGTTGGTTCAACACTGTACAACTGTAACGTTAGAATTTTAATAATTTTGCCTCTTTCATGTTAGGTGAGAAAACAGATTTTCCTTTCAATTGAATTGGCTGGAATAATATTTTCAGAGTTTTTAACTTTAGACTTTGAAAAAGAATTTGGATATTTCAACACAATTGCTAAAGTTTTAGCAACACTGACGACTACTGTGAAAAGCAAAAACATAACTAGAGGACTCAAATACCTTGAAACCTTCCCGTTTAACATCTTTTCTCTGAATCTGTCTTTGTTAAGGATGAAATAATTCATTGAGAGATGACTTCCAATGCTAACACATACTCTAGTCAAAGTGTTAGTGATTCTGCTTTCTCAACTACAGAGGATTTCAGAATGTTAAGACCTATCAGGAACATAAGAATGTGAAACTTGCATTATATCATTCCATTCAACCATTTGGCCTAACATTAACTGGAGCGCCATGGCTCATGAGGTTAGAACGCTGGGCTGACAATCAGCAGCCTTGAGTTTGAGACTCATTGCTGTCACAGAATGGGGTGGGCTCCCATCACAAGCTCCAGGTCCTGGCAATCCAGCAGTTTGAAAGCTGGCAAGTAGATAAATGGGTACCACTTTTGTGGGCAACTTCACAGTGACACAAAAGGAGCCCCCACTTGGGTTTTTCCTGGGCAACAGCAATGTCACGGGCAAATCCTTTCACCACAGAAGCACTTCGGCGCTTCCGACATAGCAGCATTAGTATCAGAACATTTATTGGCAGTGACTCCATGGGATTCAAGGAACATTTTTTTTCCTAGTCCTCAAATCAGATATCGTCTGCATGGAAAGCAGTAATTCAACCACAGAATTATGGCTCCTCCAAATAGTTTGTGTAATTAAGCATAAGGTCACAAGGAGCCGTCCTCTCTTTTTCATAATAAACCACACAGCGCGTGGTTTACTTTTTGTGTAGTTAATCTGGATTGGAAGAACTGCAATATTTTATAGAAGAGCAAAATCCCATTAGATGTTTACATTCTTGTCGAGGTCACATGAGACTTTCCACAAAGTGATATTGCTAGGCATATAAACAATTGTTTTGTTTTGGTGATGACCACAAAAGCCTCTTGGAAGTGTTTTTGTTCCCAAGGATATTGCATCGCCCCCTCTCGCTTGCTAGATATGGGGGACACGAAGGGAACCCTTCTGAAGATCGCATTATTTTTGGCAACTGGGCATTCCTAGGGCAATAGTGTTTTCACTGACAAATCCCTTCAATTCAGAAGGACTCCTTAGTTAGCTTTATAGATGCTTTTGATACAAAAATAGACCTACTAGATATAGAGCACCTAATTTCTATTTTTTAATTTTTATTTATTCTTTTTTCACTATACAACAAAAAATAATAATGAAAAAATACATTTTTTCTCCTTTAACAGAACTGTGTTATACATCTCATATATATTATTTACAATTTATTTACATCAGTAATCATATCTTTTTCTTTCTCTGTTCTAGCCAATTATAATATTTGTTCCATATTTCATAAAATTCTGTTGCCTCCATATCTTTTAATTCTAGCGTAGGTTTATTCATTTCTGCGTATTCTAGGATTTTGTGTATAATCATATCGTTTGTAGGTATGTTTTCACCCTTCCAACACTGGGCATATACTATGCGGGCTGCTGTTAATATATGTATAATGATATATTGGAGTTGTTTTTCCATCTTTGAATTTATTATACCTCAAAGAAATAGTTCCGGTTTGAGTTCAATTTGCACCTTAGTTATCTCCTGTATCCAGTTCCTTATCCGTTCCCAATAGGTCTTTGCTTTAGGGAACAGCCACCACATGTGATAAAATGTTCCTTCCTTATTTTTACATTTCCAACATTCCGGATTCATATTTTTGTACATTTTGGACAATCTCGCCGGTGCTAAATGCCATCTATAGAATATTTTGTATTGATTTTCCCTATATGCAGTTGACAGTGTCAGTTTGCAATTTATGTTCCATAATCTTTCCCATTCTTCCAGATTTATATTTCGACCCACATTTCGTGCCCACACTATCATTGGCCCTTTCACCATTTCTTCTTCCAAATCTACCTCTAATAAATATTTATAAGTTTTTGTTAAAAAATTTCCTTCCTTACCTGTTAAAATTTTATCCAACTGATGTAGGGTCTGGCTTATTCCAAGAGCACCTAATTTCTAATACTTTGGCTGAGTGACCGGAGATAGAGCTGTTGGATCAGACCCGCCAAATTCTACATTAGATGTTAAGAATTATACCTTTGTATGTCTCCGTGCCCTGCATAGCCTCATCTGAGTCATTACTGTGTGTTGACATTGTTCCACTATCTAACAATATCAGACATTATCCATTACAAGTTGCAGAAATGGTAGCATCCAATATCAACCATCTTTCTAGTTATCTTTCTGCTACATGGATCCTAGGGGAAATTATGTGGGGAAAAATGAAACAAAAAAACTTCTCTTCCTATCAGATGGTACCAGACAAGGAGAATTGTAAAGATAAATTGAAGGCAAGAAAAGGGTAACTTTCCACCTGCTATGGGTCAATGATCCAGGCTTAAATCTCATTTATACTGGATGATTTTTGCATGATAAATTACCAAGAGGAAGAAGCAGAAGACATAATAATCTGGACATTCTGATTGAAAAGGATTCCTCTCAGTCAAAGAGGGAACCCCGAGACCCATCTTACATACAAAGACAGATTTTATCTTTTAAGTCTAAGAATGTTAGAATTATCAGCCAATCCATTCTACATTCCCGCCTCTAATGGGTTGGTAAACCATTAACATCATTTAAAAGGGAGAAAAATGTGTCAGATTAAAAGGCAAAATAACTATGTTAGTTAGCAAGTACAACAATACTACAAAGTCCATGATGTCAGTACTACAAAGTCCACATTGTGTGGCCTTCAGGTGGTAAAGCAAAGAAACAACAGCAACAAAAAAGCCAATGTAATCCTAGGCTGCATTAGCAGAGGTTCACACAAAGTTCACACAAAGCGTTAATGCCACTTTATAATGGCATTATAAGAGCATACTTGGAATAATGCATTCAGTTTTGGTCACCATGTTATAAAAAAGATGTTGAGACTCTTGAAGAGTGTAGAGAAGAGCAACAAAATGAGGACTGGAGGCTAAAACATATGAAGAAAGGTTTGACCAGTTTAATGAAAAGAATGACTAGGGGTGACATGATAGCACTGTTCCAATATTTGAGAGGCTGCCCCAAGGAAGAGGGGGTCAACCTATTCTCCAAAGCACCTCAAGGGAGGACAAGAAGCAATGGATGGAAACTAATCAAAGAAAGAAGCAATCTAGAACTAATTTCCTAACAGAACAATCAGTGGAACAACTTGCCTCCTGAAGTTGTGGGTCTTCCATCACTGGAGATTTTAAAGAGGATATTGGGCAGCCATTTGTCTGAAATGGTATAGGGTTTCCTGTCTGAGCAGGGGGCTGGACTAGATGACCTCCATGGACGCTTCCAACTTTGTTATTCTGTTATGCTAAAACCTGCTTTACAGCTGAAATGAGGGTGTTCATGATTTCCTTGACTGCCATTATAGATGGATGAGTAAAAAATTCTCCATCAGCTACAACTTAGGCACAAAAGTAGAGAGGATGACCTCAGGATCTTAATCAGTCTATTGTGAGTCCAACTGTTTGGCACTTTAAAACTACACAGATTCAGAATGAAAGACAGAAAGCTGGGCTAACATAATCAACTTATCCAGTTCCAGTTAATAATCTTGTAGCCTATCCTTGATTAATCTATTGTTTCTGAACTGTTTTACCATTTAAAAAGTGATCCTTGTTTCCATCTTATCTTCAATTGAATAGCTATATTTGTGAGCATATTGTTGGAAAAATCTTCCTTTAATGGCCTATGTACTTTGATATACGTTACGCACATACAACCCCACACCCCATTAAGCGAATAGGTTGCCGACAGTGCGATCACAATAAAAATTAATTATCCAGAAAAGCAGGGAAGATTCTATTTTTGTCTCATTTTTCATAAATGACATTACTTAATGGAGTGGCTAAGTGATTAATTAGGAAAAAATATTTTTATAGGAATTAATCTTTGGGAGAAAACACATTAAATTCATTCGATGTCATGATTTACTTCATTGACAATCTTTCTTTTGTTCACGTGGGAGAAAAAATTGAACGGTTATCTGTGTAAATATGGTCAGCAAGGCTCAATACATTTCTTTGGGAGAAAGCCTGGTTACAGGCAAACCCCACACAAATGTACCTGAAAAGACACAGCCTAATCTTGGGCATCCTTTGCCTTTTCTCTAATTTGCTTTTTTGTTTGTTTGTTTGTAATATCTTGCAACATCAACCCCCCTTGTGTTTCATGGTCTGTCCTTGGAGAGTATCATTGCTTTTAAGCTTACAGGTTATGAATTAGTACCATGACTCACATTGTTTATTTATTTCTTTATCTCTCTTTATCTATCTATCTATCTATCTATCTATCTATCTATCTATCTATCTATCTATCTATCCATCCATCCATCCATCCATCCATCCATCCATCCATCCATCCATCCATCCATCCATCCATCCATCCATCCATCCATCCATCCATCCATCCATCCATCCATCTATCTATCTATCTATCTATCTATCTATCTATCTATCTATCTATCTATCTATCTATCTATCTATCTATCTATCTATCTATCTATCTACCCTGAGGCCATATCAAAATGCAAAGTTCCAGAAACAAATTATTACTAAAATTTAATAAAAGCAATTTAAAATGGAATTAGATAAAATGCAATTTAAAACGAAACACACAACTCACCTTGCAATAACCTGGGGACTTTTTTTTTTGGTTCTTTCCTGTATATGTATATGTATATGTAAATGAACCACTCAGGTTTTCTTCCCTGGTTCATTGAACTGTCTTGCTTAGCCATGAAAATTTTGGGTTCACTTGTGGTCGTAAGTCGAGGGCTATCTGTACCTTTAGATAAGATAAGATAACCTTTATTGTCATTTTTTTTACTGTGGGCACAATGGCACACATCAAAAATGAAATTTAATTGCCTGCTCTCAAAGTGAAACACATCCATGACACACATCTAAACATACTATGTACAACATATGTATAGACCCACACCCCTACATATACATAACAAATAAATATTAAATACTGTCCAACTTGAATATATAACGGAAGGAGGAAGCTTGAGAGTTCACAAGGTTAATGCTGTATGGAATGAAATTCTGGCTGAATCTGGATGTTCTGCTACAGATTCCATGAAGCCTCATTCTCCCAGAAGGAAACAAGGAAAGGAGGCTTTGTGGTATACCATTTCAGATAGCATTAAAAAAGAAATTAAAAGAGAGACGGACTTTGGCCCATCCATGTGTTCTTCATATACTGTACATCCGTTAAACATAGAGAGAAGACGTCACAAAAGAATTCCTTCCCTGGAGCCTTGATAAACCAGGAAATGTAGAGAGAGAAGCTACAGAGAGATGTGTAACAGTCAAAAGAAGAACAAAACAACTTTCTTTCATTTTGCAGTGTTACAGGAGTTCCAAAAAGTACACATATACTGAAGTAGCCTAATTAAAAAAAGTTTCTTTCATGAAAAAAAAATGTTATTTCAGGAAATTGGAGGATTTTGGCATCATGTTAATAGTGAGTCAGACCATTTTGAGAGTTGTAGCAATAAACCTGTAACAAGTCATTTTAAAACTAGATTCTTAATACTGAGGCACATCAGATAATTTTTAAGGCATCATTCAATCCTAATCAGCAAATCTCTCTTGAAAGCTACTAGAATATATATCTATGCCTTTATTCATGTATGTATGTATATTAATCTTAATAAAAACGTTCAATTTTACAAGCCATAATTTTTTTATCCTTTTTTTCTAAGAAATACAGCAGAAGAAATCTTTCCCTATTTATAAAGAAATGGTTTGGGCCCCATCTTATCAGCTGTTTATTCTCCAATCAACAAAACTTTCCCACCGGAAGATTTCTTAATTCAATCTTTATTGTAGTCAGAGACCGGCACTTAAAATTAATTTTAAAGACTTTCTGCACCGTTTTATAAATTTTTTAGGCAACCCAGGGGAAATATTCTTTCAAGTCCATTTAGCTCCTTAATTTTTCAAAAATCAACATTTTAGTCCCCCCCTTTTTTTGCTATTTTCCAAAAATTTAAGCTTCTCTTGTTAATCCTTAAACTTACTCAGAGCTTCTTTCATTTGTGAAAGGCAATATCCCAGCATAGTATAACTTGTCTTTCATAAAGTTCTTAACTCCAAAGAAGTTTGTAATAAAAACTTCCTAAAGTAATTAAGAGAGGAAATAGGGAAATTCAAGGATTCTTTGAAAGGTGGTGAGTGTGGCTTAGGTAAGCTTTCGACCTCCAGATCTCTTAAACTTGCTGGAAAATATTGTTTCTTTGTGGGAAGAGTCTGTATGGAGCCAAACAGAGGCAATTCTTGTCTTCTCCTTAATCCAGAGAGGAGTTTTGATCCTTCACTGGCTACTACTTAGGCCACATTCATTGGCTCTGTAAAAAGGAGAGTTATGCTCAATCCTACCTCTGAAGCCCAAATTGAACAATATCTTGATTTAATGTTTATGGAGATTCTCAATTATCCAAATCATGGTTGTCCCAAAGGTGCTTTTTTTGCAAAAGACAACTGGACTTCCATTTTTTTCCCCTATGAAAACGTTTCACTTCTCATCCAAGAAGCTGAAGAAGATTCTTGAATGAGAAATGAAATGTTTTCAAGAAAAAAAGACCCCAAGAAAGTGCAGTTGCCTCTTGATTGGATCAACTGAGGTTTGTTTTTTTTAATGTATATAAAGTGTTTAAAAGTTACTTGCACACCATATGTCAACCTCAGAGAAGAAGTTGAAACATTAAAGGAAAAAAATGGGACAGTGAAGAACATGGTGTCTGAAGTTTAAACAAATCTGGATGAAGATCTAATGCTAACTGAAAAGTGACAGCAACTTGCAGTCATTTCAACTGGATCCTTGACACCTGTGAATGTATTGATGGGAACAAAAGCAAATAATTGCTGTGCCCTATTTTTAGAAATAGAAAATCTAACTGCTCATTTGTTCGGTCTTAGTGAGAATGATAGGTGGAAAATGCATTGCTGAGGATATCTTTTATTAGGTGGGAGGTAATTTTAAATAGTCTGTACCTGATAAAGTATGAGGTTTTTAAAATTGAAAGTAAAGAAAAAATTCTAGCTCATTCTATTAACTAATAGTGAGCTGCATTTTCAGAAAATAAGATGGTAGCAATAGCACTTAGACTGCTTCTCAGTGCTTTATGGTCCTCTCTAAGTGGTTTACAGAGTCAGCATATTGTCCCCAACAATCTTGGTCCTCATTTTATCGACCTCAGAAGGATGGAAGACGGAGTCAACCTTGAGCCGGTGAGAACCAAACTGCTGAACTGCAGACAGCTGGCAGTCAGCAGAAATAGCCTGCAGTATTGCATTCTAACCACTGCGCCACCATGGCTCTTTATCTTTGAAAATAACCCTATGACCTTCTGGAAACATGGGTCTTCTGTTAATGTTAAAAAATAGTAAGCTTCCACTACAAACTACAAACTATCAGGTCTTCTCTGACTTTATTTCTCTGATCCAGATTCCCAGAATCTAATCCATCCATCCTTCCTTCCTTCCTTCCTTCCTTCCTTCCTTCCTTCCTTCCTTCCTTCCTTCCTTCCTTCCTTCCTTCCTTCCTTCCTTTTATCAATCAATCAATCAATCAATCAATCAATCAATCAATCAATCAAACAAACAAACAAACAAACAAACAAACAAACTGACATACAGTAACTCCAGGTAGCATGCAACATTACAGACCCATAATTTAATTTCCCCCAGCCCCCCACTCCATGGCAATAACAACAGAATCAGAGAAGTCTTGATTGACTCTGAATGGGGGTCCCCAAGCTCTATGACAAAATTGTATCTTCCAAGTCTTGTGGAAAAGAAACAATCTGGGGACAACCTTATCTCTGGGGAAAGATATTTCAAAGAGAGGATGCCACCTTTTTCCTAAGTTCCACTGGATGTACTTCCTTGATGATTGGGACTGGAAACATACCTGCCTTCCTGCTCTAGTGGTCCAGGTAGATGTAATTGGGGAGAGGCAGTCCATCGAATAGAATAAGAATAAACAGAACAGAATAGAATTCTCTCTCTCTCTCTCTCTCTCTCTCTCTCTCTCTCTCTCTCTCTCTCTCTCTCTCTCTCTCTCTCTCTCTCTCTCTCTCTCTCTCTCTCTCTCTCTCTCATGAAAGAAAAAAAGTTTGTGTCTCATTTCTTGTAACTTCCTCATGTGAATTGAAGTGTTTAGTGATCAACTCACAGCGAATTGCAGGAGCAAAATACTATCCTTTCAATTGACATGCATTTCTTTATGCGCCACGGTTTTTAGCACAAATACTGGTTATTTACTTTTGCAGAAACACAGTTCCCTTGCAAACAGCTTCCTTGGCCTTGGGATAAAAGTGCCTGTATCGCCATTTGTCAAACCTCTGCACAGGGGGCAGGGAGAGAATCCACAATTGTTAAAAAATCAAATCTCATTCAATTGATTAAAAAAAGCAATGCAACTTATCCGGGCTTACAAGAGCGAAGAAAATGTCTGGAAGTTCTCATAAGATGCATTAGCAATTCTAAGAGGGGAAGGTGGCCAAGGATTGTGTCTGAATGTAAATAATATGAATAAAAATGAAGCTTATATCTAAAAACAATAATGCAGAAAAAAACCCAATTCACAACAGTGGTGAATATCTATCTGTATATATAGTTGCAAAGGTTTTCTTATCTGTGAAAACCTCAGACTTCAAGTCATGTGCAGCCCAGTTAAGGTTTTGCAGTCTTGTGATCATAGATGCAGGACTAGGAAATAATGGTGCCAGGTTTCAATAAAAACCCTAGTATTGGTCTTTAAATGGGGAGATTCTGAACAGAAATGAGCAATGCATAGTGTGGAAATTGGCTGCCCTTGGGATATCTCTGTTGTTATTATTAAGGAGCTCCTGTCAGCTTATAAGAGATTTGTGTATTATCTTGCTTGGTGTGTATGCTTTTTAAGTATGCTTTTTATGTGATGCGTTTAAATCTGTTTGTTTGAGTTAAGCTTTAATAATAAAGCTTAACACTGCTTTATTCACTGGTGTGCTTATTGTCTCCAGATCCAAAAGAACCAATTGTCTGGGCACCTGGTCCCTTCCCTGACACTTGGCAAAACAAAATCTTATTAGGGTGTGGATCATTATTGAAGCAATTCATTTTGTTCACCATTCCTGAATCAGTAAGCAGCATCTGCTTATAGGCATGAAAAACATCTGAAGAAATAGTTAAACTTTAGAATCTCCATCCCACTGAGAATAAACCAGACTCAGAGAATGCCAAATGCTGATTGTTGGGCAGGATATTGAAACTGAAAAATGGGACAAGGGAAAGACGTAAAATGGAAGAGACTTCCAAAGAGAAGATGGAACGAACCCTACACAACCATATTTTTGGCAAGTTCCACCAACATTTGCAAAGACAGACCAGGCAGAAAAAGTATATCAGACCTCTCCTAACATGTTACGTGGAAGAGTAAGGATTCCACATACTGATTCTGACTACCAGAAAAAGTTTCTCTGCTAGTATTATCCCTTATTTTCCCCAAATGAATGGTTGAAAAGAGAAGTCTCCAAGTACATGGAAACCTGTCACGTCAGCCATTTGCTCATATTTACCAGGTTCATTCTGACCATTATTAATATTGTTGTAAGCCGTTTTTTAATTGCTATGGAGTTGTCTATTTTTACTCTGCTGTAATCCAGTACTGTCAAAAAGCCATAATGGGAATTTGGATTAATATGAGAGAAAATATTGACTCTATGTTGTCATCCCTAGATGGCTACAATTTAAAGTTCTCTGATTTGTGGAAAAACTATCTTGCAATATATTATTTTTCCATTTGTGTTTATGCAGGGTGATGCATATATCTATTTCTTTTAGATCTCTAGCATAGCACACAGTTTTCTCAGAAATGAGATCTGTAGTTTGATAGTAAAGTTTTTTCCTTAGCAAATAAATGGTGGTTTCATAATATGAGAAGCGAAGATAATGGATGAGAGATAATGGGTCCATGTATGAAACTTGCATATTGTTCACAGAACATAAAGAGATATATATGGACACAGGCAAGTAGCTTTTTGGTTCCACAATTTTGTGTTTTTATGGTTTGCTGATAATCCTCTAAGTGATATCCCTGCATATCCATTTTGCTAGGTCCTGGACATTAATTTTTATTTCAGTTATTCAGATTTTTTTTTAGCCATTGACAAAGTTGTAAACTGAAATTAGTGGCTGTGACTACATCAAAATGCTAAAGAGAATGTTCTTTTACTCAGTCTATTGACTTCATTATTTTTCTAGCATTAGCAAGTGTCCAGTGATATCAACTTTCAGAGCCAATGCGGACATTTGCCTAATTAAAGATTGGATCCCTCAACTCACCTGATCTATGATTCTTGTATAATCTACTATATATGTAAAGAAGAGAAACAGAGATGAGCTCCATGTTTTTCCCCTTTCTTGTCCCCTTCTAAATTTGAACAATGATGGTCCTCAGAGAGAGGTTGTCTCTGTCTACTCAGGTTCTTTCCAATATTTTAGAACCGGTTTCCTTGGCAACTTTAAGACTTGTGGACTTCAACTCCCAGAATTCCCAGCCAGCGTGAAGCCCACAAGTCTCAAAGTTGCCAAGTTTGGAGAGCCCAGGTTTAGAACCTTGAAATAGAATAACTGAAGAGAGATTAGTTCAGACTTGTAAGCAAAAGTTTATAGGGCAATGACGAGTGCATGAGGAGTGGTGGTGCTTCATATAATTGAACATCTGTTTCTCGAGTTTACACAGACACCAATAGAGATGGAAAGTTTTCATATAGCCAACCTCTGTCTTCAAAGGGGGGACTATCCTATCACCCCAAATTACATTTACTTTTTAGACATACATTTGGTTGTATGTCTAAAATAAAATGACAAAATGACAGAATGCAGACTTTGGCTCTTGTTCTGCTTTGGCTTTGCCCAACAGTGACTTTGGTATGCCAACCAATTACAGATATTTATTTTGGTTGTCTTGTCTTCCCCTGCCCCCAAATGAATTAGAAAAAGGCTTGATGATGGATAGTTTACAGTTACTGCTGCTGATTTATGTACCTGTGCCATAATCAAAGAAATATTCAATGCCACTTGATTATGTGCATAGTGGGCAAATGCTTTTCAGACATGAGATTTTAATATTAGTGGCAGACAAAAAAGGGACCAGAGTTCAGGCTCTCTTCACAGTTATTTAAGAGAAAGAGAGAGAGAGAGAGAGAGAGAGAGAGAGAGAGAGAGAGAGAGAGAGAGAGAGAGAGAGAGAGAGAGAGAGAGGGAGGGAGGGAGGGAGGGAGGGAGGGAGGGAGGGAGGGAGGGAGGGAGGGAGGGAGGGAGGGAGAGAGAGAGAGAGAGAGAGAGAGAGAGAGAGAGAGAGAGAGAGAGAGAGAGAAGAGACACATCCTGTGGAGAGAGAGAAGTAAGAAGGAAGTAAGAAGAGGACACTGGTAAACCATTTCCAAAGTCTTATCAAAAAATTTTTAAGGACTTGCCCAGGCTTTTGAAAGAGTTTACATTGATTTGAAAGTGCATGCATACACACACGTACACACACCACTACCACCACCATCACAACAACCCCCACACACGTTAATACATTTAGCTGATGCAGGAAGTTTTCTAGGTACCATTCATCTCCACATTAATGCTCACAAACATGATGTCATCTACCCTCAGCTCAAAGCATCAGTCATCTTTATTCTGGGATGTCACTCAAGTTATAAATGTGGGCAAAGCAACTCAATTGTAATTTTTTCTAGTACCAATGATGTTTAAACCAATCACCCCCTGGGAACAGAAGAATGGGGTCTGCAGCTACTAGGTACATGCTAAGGTCCTGCACTCACTTCCCAGCCATAGAGATTATGAATATGGTCAATCACCTCCCAGTCCTGTCAGATCACAAAACAAGGGTTGTGTCCTCATTTGCTCTTTTCTTGTATCACTTCTTTCACCTGGCCTTGAATGATGAAAATGGCCTATTTGATTTTCTTTTGTGTCACATCCTAACCCATTTGTTTGTTGTTGAAGCCTATTATTAGCCAATTCTTATTTCTATGGGAATTCTTCTCCCCCTTCTGCTTCCCCCAACTCAGATATAGTCAGTTCTAAATTATCCAAGGCAGTGCTGCAAATTCAATGCTATGCACCTGAGATGTTATTTACAATCTAGAATTTAATAAGAATGGATTTCA